>OX457039.1:72238931-72261431 GCA_949752735.1 Lumbricus terrestris | reverse complement strand
ACCCCCCGGACAAAATCCCCCAGGGCATACGACAAACCCCCACTGGTAGAACATATTGCGTATAAGTACTATAAAACAGCGGTCCTAAGTGGCCAAGTTGGATTGATTAAAATAATTCTCGCAAAACAGAAGCCGGGTTGGTACAAAATAAAGTTTACTTAAATTAGAGCTGAATTGCTGAAAATATACTTGCTTAAATTAGAGCTGGATTGATGAAAATATTCTTGCTTAAATTGGAGCTGGATGGATAAAAATAATTGTTATTTAAATTGAAGTTCGATTAAATTAAATTTTGCTTGAATGGAAGCTGGATTGATGACAACGATGTACTAAATTAAACCAACAGGTATAAGCTTCATATCGGAGTGACTGAACGACTCTAACAAGTTATAAGTTCACGTCTGAATGACACCAACAGGTGTTTACTCGTATGACACCACAACTAGTTGACACAGCACCGCGAACTGGATAATTAGCGTAAGTTGAGCAAATAATACCTACAGAAAAAAGGCTTTTTGCGCAGCAAAGGGGGAAATTGTCCGGGGGGTGTTAATGTCCTAGGCTAAATCAGGGGGATTTATCCAGGGGGAAATGTCCTACACTCCAATTCCTCTTTACTGCGGTTTTTTCTTCAACGCTGGGGTTTTGTCCTGGGAATTTTGTCCGGGAGGCAATGTCCGTTCCCCGCTAAATTCTAATCATTTTCTGCATTTATTTAGCGCCACACAATAATCTCATGAAGACGAAGCATCGATCGATGGCGACGAGAGCATTTGTTTGCGACGGACGGAGGGTCTTCCACGAAGTCTACATAATAATAATAATAATAATAATAATAATAATAATAATAATAATAATAATAATAATAATAATAATAATAATAATAATAATAATAATAATAATAATAATAATAATACACATTCGGTGACCGACCGAGGAAAGAGAACTCAAACCAGCGTCACTCAGTTACAAGGCAAGTGCTCTAACCACTCGACCACGGAATTCTACGAAAGAGTATTGTACCCTACATGGACTCGAACCCCGCCGCTGCTTCCATAACTAACCGTGCAAAACGATCAAAACAAGATTTCCTTTCTGACAATAGGTCATTGTGCCAGTTGAGCATCTACAAAACTCTCTTGACTTTCATGTATGAAATAAATTGCATCGCTGACGATATAAACTCTGCTTTCGAAATGGTTAATGTCTTCGCACAAAACGGAAGAATAAATCTTGAAATCATAACTTTTGACGACATAACATAAATTGAAAAAACCTTTTGTGTTTACTGCAGTGGTGTAGCGGTCTGTGTGGAGAGGAGACGTCGACGAGTGTGGGACATTTCCCCCCTGGACAAAACCCGCCGGACAAAAAAACCAGGACAATAACCCCCGGACAATTCCCCTGATTTAACCTAGGACATTAACTCCCCCCGACAATTCCCCTTTTGCTGCGCATAGCCTATTTCTGTAGGTATTAGTTGCTCAAACTGAAGCTAATTATCCAGTTCGCGGTGCTGTGTCAACTAGTTAGTGTTATACGGGTAAACACCTGTCGCTGTCATTCAGGCGTAAACTTATAGCTTGTTAGTGTCGCTCAGTCACTTTGATATGAAGCGAATGCCTGTTGGTGTAATTTAGGACAGCGTGAATCCTTGCCATCAATCCAGCTTCCATTTAGGCAAAAATTCGTTTAATCCATCTTCTATTTAAATAACCTTTATTTCCATCAATCCAGCTCCAATTTAGGCTAAGTAAGAATATTTTCATCAACCCAGCTCCAATTTAAGCAAGAATATTTTCACCAATCCAGCTTCAATTTAAGCAAGAATATTTTCATCAATCCAGCTCCAATTTAAGCAAGAACATTATCTTCAATCCAGCTTCCATTTAAGTAAAATTTATTTTGTATCAATCAGTATTCTATTTAGCGAGAATTCTTTTCATCAATTCAACTTGCGTACGTAGGAACGGCATTTTATATTACATGTACAACGTACTACTTTTATGCAATATGTTCTACCAGTTCTTTGTCCTACCCTGGGGGGAATTGTCCGGGGGTTTTTGTCCGGGGGAGTTTTGTCCGGGATGGTTTTGTCTAGGGGGGAAATGTCCGCGCCCCGACGTCGATCATGATGAACACTTAATGCCAACAATTGATTTGAAGCCTAAATTGTACATTGAAACCTAAATTGTACATTGAAACTTAAATTGTACATCTCCTGTAGGGACCAACTGTTCGAAATTCCTGCACAGCCTATTTCCAACTACGTACGAGAACACTAACTGCACTGGATTTCAGTATTGGCAGGCCTAACAAAAAAATGCAATGAAGAGAGTCTTATGTAGTACACCAGATAATCGTTTGTCTTAATTCTAAAATGCAGCAGGTGTCTGGCGCGCGTGTGTCTTGCGTGTGTGAGCGTGCGTGTGTGTGTGTGCGTGTGAGTGTGCGTGTGTGTGGGTGTGTGTGTGCGTGTGTGGTATGTGTGTGTGTGGTATGTGTGTGTGTGTGTGTGTGTGGTGTGTGTGTGTGTGTGTGTGTGTGGGTGGGTGGGTGTGTGTGTCGGCTGTGGCCAAAAAGAATGTAAAGAATTAACCCGCAATGCAGCTCATGGCATATTATGTCTGCGCCTCTCTTTCAAACGTTAGTTCGTCCCTCTTTCCTTATTCTATGCTCATCTATTCTGCTCTTCTCTTCGAACAGTCTTCATCAGTAACACTGAACTGACTTCTTCTTCCCATGGGCGGAGACCTGGGAGGGACAGGGGGGACGGTCCCCCCCCCAACGTAGGTGTTGGGGGGACGGCCCATGCATTTGCCCCCCCCCCCCCAATCGTCGAGCGCCAAGTCTAAAAAGGTCATCAACTTTTTTTGGCGGCGAAAATAGATTTTTTTCGAGATTTTGCCGGTCGTCGGAAATTTCGCCGGCAAAATATTGAAATTTTTCTGCGACACTCAGCCATTCGTCCATCAAAAATCTTTCCGTCCCCCCAAGTCTCCGCCCAGGTCTCCGCCTATGCTTCTTCCCGGTGTTGCACGGTAACGAAGTAAAAGTAGGCTAACGCGTTACTGTACTTAAGTAAAAGTTTCAATACTTCCACTTGTAACGAGGTATCAACAATTTAAATACTTTTACTTTCAACGAAATAAAATTTTACCCGCATTTTAAGTACTTTTACATCTTCCAATAATTATTTATGTAACATTCGTAACAATGTTCGTTACTGGAATGTGCCATATGTCATTTCGTTAGAAACAATACAATTATACAAATTTGTAAGACTAAACTTTTATTGCCAATAGCGTGATGAACGCCAGATCACACACCATTATTTTTTTTAAATTAGGCCTATTTTAAATATAAGATTTCTACGTGCTGGATGCACTGGCAGTCTATGCATAAATGCCGCTGATCGAGACACACAAACTGATTACGCATAGATAATTGCAAGTGAAAAAGACTCGGTATTTTTACTTTTTACTCGAATTTACTTTTTACTCAAATTTACTTTTTGCTCAAAAACTATTATTCGTAAGAATAGTCTATTTGTTACTTTTAACTTAAATAAAGTTTCTGACGAGTGCTTCTAAGCATACTTTTATTTGAGTATAGGAGAAATACTTTTTACTTTTACCTAAGTTTGTTTGACCGATACTTTCAACAACACTGCTTCACTATTGTAGCGCTATATTATCAATATTTATACATATTCCTTTTGCTCGTACTACTACCATGAAGAATCGAGCCTTTTCTGTGGTTGGACCAGTGGTCTGGAATGGCCTTCCTTTTGAGCTACGCCTACACCCTGGGACTCTACCAGGATCCTTCCTTACTAAACTTAAAACTGTTCTTTTTGGGCGCGCTGGAGTCGGGAGCGCCTCTGAGTAGTTTTTTCTTGAAGGAGCGCTATATAAATGTCCGAATGAATGAATGAATGCATAATTATAATCTTATGCTCATAATTATATCATCCTGTCTAATTAATAATTCATGACCTCACTAGCTATAATCACGGCTCAGTCAGTGTTTTACAGGAACTCTCCGATTGGATGACACTGTCTTACCTGTTTATATTTTAATTCATCTAAAGGAGCTATAAGATCAGTCTCTCTATCAGTTTAATATAAAAGTAGATGCTTTATGGCCATTCAGGGCAGAGGGGAATGAGGACAGAGAACATATTATAGGAATTCGATCTTGTCCTGTCTGGTGTACGTTAGTCATTATTTAATCTGTTGTATCACGTAAGTTTAGTTTCTGTAGTTTCGTTATTAAACTTAATAACGCACATTCATATCTTTTCATTTATAATACTGCTAGGTTTCCTTCTGTTAGACTGCATAAACCATCTAATAACGCGCATTAGTGATTGTCGTACCTAGACATTAGTTGGTGGAGAACCGGGGTAGGGTCGGGCGATGGATGAGGCGCATCGGACGTAACTGCACGTTCGTCTTTTAGGTCCCAGTTTTCGGGAATCAAATCTGACACAGGGGCTCAAAACCCGTCATATGTCGTTTTTGACTTTTTTATTCAGTCATAATCTACAGTTATTCCGCTTCAAAATACTTTTTACAGAATGAAATTATCTCCTTTCTAACTGAAGTTATATTCGTTCAAATCTGTAACTCGCAATATACATTGTATTAACAACTGAGAAAATCCAGCTCAAAGTTTCAGAACATTTGTGTCATGAAAGTCCTTAGCAACCATTACTTGATTCTTCTGCAATTTTGCGGGTCAATAAATGGCTATCTTCTGTATCAAACACAGCAAACGACATCAAAATCGAGCTACTATTTTTAGAATAGTGATGGTCTTTCAAGCAGTGTTATTTCAGTTATGGTTTTTCAGTTACAGTTTCAGTTACAGTTATCTATTTTTATTTTTCAGTTACAGTTTCAGTTACAGTTAACTGCAATGAGATTTTTCAGTTTCAGTTACAGTTATTTCTTATTTTTCAGTTACAGTTTCAGTTACAGTTATTACGTGTATATTCAAACGTCACAACTACTAAGACACTGATCACAGTCACACATATTGCGCAAAGTTCCCAGAAAGTTGAATAGGAGATCAATCTGATTTTACATATTGTCGGTTGACTTTAAGGAACACACGACGTTCCAGGTTTACACTTAATCTGTTTCGCTTTCTTGCACACAAGTCCCCACAAACTGAGAAGACGCGCTCAACGTATGCTTGTGACATGCCAACAGTGTCACTGTCAACATATTATAACTTACAATAAGAACAAAGGAATTCACATATGTTCACAAACCAAAAGATAACGAGTGAAACACCCCTCAAAGTGATTAATTAACTTGTCGTGTAATAGCAGAATTACAAATGTTATAGAAAGGCAGTAGTCAAACATACTACTATACTATACACTAAGGGGCAGTAAGGGCTCAACTAATGACTAGTTTCTCTTCATTGGTCTCATGTTCTTTAAAGGCATTTCTTCTCCCCCGAAGTTTCCGTGCTGAGAAAGCCTCTGAATAGTTATGTTGTGAGAAATATATAGAAAAAGCACTTGTTTTATTTTCAAGTTAACTCCTTTTGATTCTTCAGTTATACAGTTATTGTTTTTCAGTTTCTATTACAGTTTCAGTTATTCAACATTTTTCAGTTTCGGTTTCAGTTGCAGTTAACTGGCAAAGATTTTTCAGTTATTCTGTTATTTCAGTTACAGTTTCAGTTAATAGAAATAACACTGCTTTCAAGGAGAATTTTAACTTTGAAAACAAGTCTCATTGAGCATTGTTTCAAAGCAATTCTTGACACCGCATGCGCTAAAAGTCATTTTTCACCCACTAAATATTTGAATTCAGCATTTTTAAATACAGATATTGAGAGTAGACATATTTTAAAATAATAATACATCATAAAAGAATTTTCCATATTTTTTACCCCTCACGCCTGTTTTGCCTTCTAACTCTCCATTTAGATCCAGACAAACGACGGGTTTCGAACGCTTGTGACACAAATGCAGTCGCAACTTTTAACTTTCGAAAAAAATGTCAATTGTCAAAGTTGTCATATACTGGGCATAAAAGCGATCATGTGTCGTGTGCACCAACAAGAACTGTAGACTCACAACACGCGTGGCTTAAGCTTACGAAGTTTTAAAGTTGTCGAAGTTTCCGGGCAATTTTTCTCAGTAGGTCTACATCAGCAATCCACCTTTTAAACCATCTAGTACATAAATATAATCTGCAACAACCAGATCACTTCCTAGAGGATTTATCTGACCTATATACATGTTAGAGATAGAGATGTCGATACAGCTCGACAAGGAGGTGTGACTTTACCCAGGTCCTTATAGGCCTATTGCGATGTCGAAACGGCTTATTTCTGCGAAGAGATATTCTTCTGCGTCACCAGGTTATAAATTATTCGTGAATTGACAATGTAAGATTATTGCTTGTGGAGTTTCAAGTCAAAATTAGTGGAACAAAAATTATGCAGCACAACCAATTCACATTGAATTTGGCTATGAGCCCTTGAACAAAATGTATATTGTTCAGTGCACAGAATATTCATGCATTGTAAATACAATAATAATATTATTGTCAATTAATTTTAATTTAAAAAAAACCAGATTTTGCCCCCCCCCCCCCCAAACAAGCCAGTAACCCAGACTATGCCCAAAAAAGCAAATCTAGACACTACCATGTGAGATCGCCAACTTAGAGCGCTCCCTCTTGGCAATGAAGTTAGGTCTACTCAAATCTTCTTTTTTATACAGGAATAGACTGGGTGACCAGCGATTTACACGGCAGCATTGCGAAAGCTGTTAGTAATGGCAAAGTCCTGACACTTGAGAGAAATAAACAAATGAGCTTAAATCCGATTGACAGTAAGCTAACTGTTTAACTAAAGTATTAGCACAGTATATAAGCCTATTTGTCTGGATAGAGATAGTGAACTTAATGAATAATTTAATATATAAATGCTGAATGACTTCTTAGAGCAATGAAGTTTGAAGCCTGTACGTAGTGTCACCTATAATGTGATACATAATTTTGTTTGCTTCTGCTAAGTGGTACGAATTCTGTGTGAAAATCCTTAGAGCCGGTGTCACGAAATAGAGTATCCCCCGTACTAATTGTATCCCCCCAAATTAAAAAAAGTCGAAAAACCGCTTCCTCGTGTAATTTTTTGGGCAAATTAAATTTCATCTGCTTTATTTTGAAAATGACACTAACAAGTATGTTTATTCTTACTATATAATTTGTTTTACCCTGTTTTTAGAGCACTTAAAACTTTTAAAACACTTAAAAACACTCAGAGTCACTAAATAAATTCGAGTTGCCTTTATGTGAGCATTGCTTAGGACACTTAAAACAATTGGAGTCACTTTAAATTTTGATTACAGCATAACTTTTTTTATTATGCTCATTTTTCAAAAAAGGGGATAGAATGGTTTATCCCCCCGGATAGTATAGACCGGTTAATTCCATCCGGGGGGATAGATTAATTCATCCCCCCGGATAGCTTTCAGGGGGGATACTCCGTTTCGTGTCACCGGATAAGTTGACAACGTGATTTTATAAGAGACATCATGACACTTCAATTAATTACTCAGTTAGAATTTGTCACCAATGACATCGAAAACTTGAATTCAACATTTTTTATTCAGTTGACAAACTTGGACTTAAATCCAAGACTCAAAACTTTAATCGACATAATTTATATAGGCTATTTCTAAACTTTTACTTATATGCAATTCTTACAATACAGCAATATTGCATTACGATATAATTGTAAACACCTTTGATCTTGAATTCACTTTATAAAATCATACTTCTAATAATGCATGTAACTGCATATCAAGAATAACTTTGGTTGCCCAGAAGTTCTCTTCTTCTGTTTTTGCTGATTAAAAAACTGAGTATAAATCTTTGGACGAATTTACAAAGAATGGACACAACCTGATATAAAAATGAAATGACACTGAGAATGGAAAATGCCCCAAAGTTAATCGTCTGCAGGACTACTGTAGTGTCATGTTCACTGTTCAGGGTGGGTTGGGGGGAGGGGGAGGGGGAACCCTGGACGACCGAGAATCCTGTCTCTTTGTTTCTGTCTTCTGTACAAGTCTATATCAGTCTAATCGACATCTACTCTTCTCACTCCCACCCTCTTCCAACGTCCCCTTTCCACTCTACCTCTTTCCATACGTCCTTCCTCCAATCCTTTCATATCTGCCTTTCCCTGAGATGTTCCGGATCTGCTATGAAGAGTCTCCGCTGCTTCTGTCGTAGGCTGCGTTTCTGAATGTGACGCCTGAGTTATTCGTTTCGTCCATCTCCTTCATCGTTTCTTCTTCCTCTTTGTTTTCCATCGTTGAACCATCGAAGCTTTGAACGTCGTCGTCGCCTCCATCCTCGTTTCCATCCTCGTCATCGTTTTCATCCGATCGTCTTCTCTCTTCCGCTTCTCCTCCATCTCCAGATTCTCTTCCATTCATTTCCACGTGGTGCATAGTATCTCCATTCTGTAGTACTCTTCCGTTTCCTTCCTTCTTCTCGCTTTCCATGCCATCCATCTCTCGCTCCACCTCTTCCAACTTCTTCTCCACCCGATCGTCGTCTGTTATTGTTGTCCGCGTGACGTCATCTCCTGTGACGTAGCTGCCACCGTTTTGCGTCTCATCTTCTTCGGCCGACCTTGCTCTGTAGACGTCTTCCTTTCTCGCCTTTTGTGCGGCCTTCAGTTCCTTCACTTTATAGGCAGGAACCCAATTGCTGTCGGGTTTAAAGAGCTGAAGAAATCGCTGAAAGACAAAGAACCAGGTTCGAACCTATACTGCATGAGAGTACCGAAATAGACAATGAGTACCGAATAAATTCGCTCTTATAGCTGCAGTGGTTTCTCCTAATTTACTCTTTGTCAGTAAGTTGCTCTCGTCACGTGTTTGCTAAACCTTTGCCAGGATCCTACCGCGAAATGAATGGGGTTTATTGAAAATAAAGAAGAAGAAGATGATGATGAAGAAGAAGAAGAAGAAGAAGCAGATGATGAAGAAGAAGAAGAAGAAGAGGAGGAGAAGAAGAAGATGAAGAAGAAGAAGCTCTGAATCACTTACTGCTCTGAATCACTTACTGCTCTGAATCACTTACTGCTCTGAATCACTTACTGGTATGAATCACTTACTGCTCTGAATCACTTACTGCCCTGAATCACTTACTGCCCTGAATCACTTACTGCTCTGAATCACTTACTGGTATGAATCACTTACTGCTCTGAATCACTTACTGGTATGAATCACTTACTGCTCTGAATCACTTACTGCTCTGAATCACTTACTGCTCTGAATCACTTACTGCTCTGAATCACTTACTGCTCTGAATCACTTACTGCTCTGAATCACTTACTGCTCTGAATCACTTACTGCTCTGAATCACTTACTACTCTGAATCACTTACTACTCTGAATCACTTACTGCTCTGAATAACTTACTGCTCTGAATGGCAATCCGTCGACGTTTGGTGCCAAGAGAGATTTGATGGCAAAGACGATTGCAAAGATGATGATGATTGCCAGAGGAGACAGAGTCATCAACCATCCGAGAGCGGGAACCCAGGCGGGTGGAACCTTATCGTCCCACGTCAATGGCGCAAAGTAGATGAGGTTGAAGATGAGCACGGCCTGTAAACAAACAAACAGACAGACAACAGTAATAATTATTACGTCATTGCCCTCTCTGCACCCCCTGCCCCCACCCACACACACGCACACACACACACACACACTCATGCACGCACACCTACACACACACGCACTTACACACACCCATACACACACCTACACACACGCACTTACACACACACACACACACACACACACAAACGACTCCATCCCGTGTGCATTAACAACGGTAGGTATTTTGCCGTTTCTATCGCAATCGTGAACTTTTATTTATAAAACGCTGAAATCATTTTACATAAAACATAATAATAATAATAATAATAATAATAATAATAATAATAATATCTTAACCATCATCCTATCCTATCCTATCCTATCTCAAATTCAAGTCATCGTGTGGGCTGCATTTGAAAATTTACAATGTCTCGCGGGCCGCAACATCAAAATATGTCATGCATGTTAAACTATTCATATGGAAGTACATCATTGCAGCATTATACATTATACAATGCTGTAATTATGATATAAATTATATAATCCAGTAAAATTACCTCAGTTAATAGTATACGTTCTGTGTGACCATAACGGTACTACCCACAAAATTGTGAACTCAGAGTCACAAGGATAAGCCTGTGAAGAGCATCAATAGCACATTTAGTAGGCCTAGTATATCTACAACAAAACTTGTATACCAGCTTTAAATGTTAAAGTATTATAGCGAGTGTAGTCTCTCAGAAGTTATCAGATGTGATTAGCGCTACACATCTGACAACGTTACCCAACTACGAGAACATCATTGTTTGGTTTTATCTTTTGAGATGCGACCAATCAGCGTAGGCCTACAACTTGCAAATATTCACCCGTAACCGTAAGGCGTGTCCTTTGAGATTTATTAATCTTCATATATGCATGGGCGGAGACTTAGGGGACAGGGGGACGGTCCCCCACAATGTATGTGGTGTGGGACCATCCATGCATTTGTCCTCCCCCAATCGTTAAGTGTTAGGACATGCTCACTTCATGAATATATGAACAGGCCTATACCGGTGACGTTATAACGTTACAAGAAGAGATTTTTTAGATAATTAATTATTACAGTCTACCCACGTCCTTTATGAATCCTTATGAGCTTAACCTAGGTCTGAGAAAGTGTTGAAAGATAAGATAATTATGAGATAAGAATATTCTTTAATTGACCAATTGCTATCCGCATTTTGGTGAACAGACAATGCTATAATAAACAGACGATCTCATCATAAGATAAGACAGCGAGAGTGACAACTACATGTAACGACAGATTCGGTAGAGAAATGCTAAGTTAGTTTGTATCAAGAGAGAGGAGAGACTAAAAGAGACACAGACAGACAGACAGACAGACAGACAGACAGACAGACAGATAGACAGAAAGAGAAACAGTCTGAATACGCATATCATATGCGAAGACGTGTTCTAAGCTACTGACCAGTAGTAGAATGGGTGTAATGAAGGTCCAACAGAACCACCAATGAGGGTAGAGCTTGAAGCCAACCATTTCTTTTACGTGCGCCATGATTTTCTTCGATCCTAGAACAACCAATACAATCAATAACGTCATGTCGGTCATTGTAATACGAACAACAACAACAACAACAACAACAACAACACATCAGTTGTTCTCAGCAGAACACAGAAAGAAACAGAAGGACATTTCTTTATTTCGAAGAAAGCCTGCATCGTAAATTCATTGCTAGAGTATAGATAACAGTGAGAAGAAATAGAACAACAGATAGGTCTGCTATTATATTGCTTAGGCATAGTATTATATAAATATCTGCTTTCATCTCTCGTTCTCTGCATCACAATTTCCGACAAAACGGCTGAAATTACAATATGGCTAACTACGAGACAGAATAATAATAATAATTAGATTCTGCTTCTCATAGCGTGTGTCCTGTCTGCCTGATGTGCCTGCGTGTCTCTCGTTCCATCTCCCAGAATGCCAGTCTCCTCCCTCCCTCCCTCCCTCCCTCCCTCCGTCCTCCCTCCCTCCCTCCTTGCCAGTCTCTCATTATACTCCTGCATTGGTGGGGTACCCCACAAGTAACTGGCAAGAAACTGCCGTCATTGCATCACATTATTACTGTCTGTCTATCTGTCTGTCTCACTGTCTGTTTGTCTGTCTGTCTTTCTGTATCACTGTCTGTTTGTCTGTCTGTCTTTCTGTATCACTGTCCGTTTGTCTGTCTGTCTTTCTGTATCACTGTCTGTTTGTCAACGTGCATACGTACAAATCGGCAGATAGAAGGTCAGACAGACAGACAAAGACAGATATGCCTACAGAGAGAGAGAGAGAGAGAAAGAGAGAGAGAGAAAGAGAGAGAGAGAGATAGAGATAGAGATAGAGATAGAGAAAGAGAGAGATAGAGATAGAGATAGAGAGAGAGACACACACAGAGCGAGAGAGAGATTGAATGTGAACCGACCGTAGATCCAAACGTAGACGATGACCTCTACGATACCAATGACGACCAAATTCCAACCAGACGAATAGTAAGAAACCAGATCCAACCAATAGTAGCCAGCCTAAGAAAACAACAAAACAACAATCACCATTGTCAACCATTGTAGACTAATCGTCGTTCTATTGTCATCGGTCTGCTATTGTTATTGCTATTGTTATTGTTATTGTTAGTTTCTTCCAATTCCTCTGAGTCTAAAAAGTTATGCTAAGAGCTGTTACTGAATGACTGGAAATAATTCAGGCCTCGTTGTCCGCAACATTTTCTAAAATTATTATTACAAAGATTTATTTCTCCAAAGAGATGGCAAACTCATTTACAGACTAATGAGATTTATCAATTTCAATATTTTAATCATTATTATTATTATCATCGTTATTATTATTTTTTTATTATCGTTAGATCTATTGTTATTTTTATTATAATTATCATTATTATTATTAACATTATCATTATACATGTAAATTCTAAAAATGATGACGATGACGATGAGAGATTGACTGGGGACATAGTTGTTTAAAACCTTTTTCATTTGCAAATTGCATATACAAGGATTTTAAGTTTAAAACGCAGTTTAAGATGTTACAAAGTCAATTTATTTTCAGTTTCCGTTTTTTGTCGTTTTCCGTTTTTTAGTTTTTCGAATAAAACGACGCTTTTTCGTTTCTTTTATTCCGTTCCATCGTGTGTTTTTTACATCTACGATTGTGGATGATGACTGGTGTGGTACTGACCGGTGTGTGTTTTTTACATCTATGATTGTGGATGATGACTGCATGTGTGGTACTGACCCTTGTGCACATCGTTAGACCGAGGAGGAAGAGCACGGCGCACCAGAAGAGAACGACGAAGACTTTGTAGGGTCGCAGAGAAGGCCATTTGTCGACGGTGGCTGTGATGAGGGCCTCCACTCCGGCATTCTGCCAACACACAACGACACCAGGAACCATCAGACAAACAGACAGACAGGCAGATAGACGGACAGACAGACAGACAGACAGACAGACAAACAGACAGATAGACGGACGGAGGGACGGACGAAAAGACAGAGACAGTGCATAAGATAGAGACCGTGACTTACGAGACTGTCAATGCCAAGTAGCACAAGCATGAAGAAGAACATGGCCGTCCAGAGTTGAGGAATCGGAAGTGTTGCCAACACCTGAGGATAAACGATGAACGCCAGACCAGAACCTACACACACACGCGCACACACACACACACACGCACAAACACACATAATGTACATTTTAATATAAAAAAAGAGCACCATATATAATCTCTATGTATTAAACTATGTATGTAAGTATATTATGTATTGCATAGGATTCTACTTAGTGAATGCAGTCTATAAAGTGCATAATTATATGAATAGTTTATTGCGATTACTAGTTGAGCGTCTTCTTCTCGTATTATGGTAATCTGAAGCAGATCTAGCAAAATGAGACTTTTACTATCTTACAGGCCACTGTCGAATGCTATTGAAGGGAGAGAGAGAGAGAGAGAGAGAGAGAGAGAGAGAGAGAGAGAGAGAGAGAGAGAGAGAGAGAGAGAGAGAGAGAGAGAGAGAGAGAGACAGGCAGACAGGCAGACAGGCAGACAGGCAGACAGGCAGACAGGCAGACAGGCAGACAGGCAGACAGAGACAGACAGGCAGAGACAGAGACAAAGACAGAGAGACAAAGCGAGAGAGAGAGAGAGAGACAGGCAGACAGGCAGACAGAGACAGACAGACAGAGACAGAGACAAAGACAGAGAGACAAAGCGAGAGAGAGAGAGAGAGAGAGAGAGAGAGAGAGAGAGAGAGAGAGAGAGAGATGCAAACTTTGCCTACTAAAGACAACATCTACTTTCATCTTTATTGACTGCTGTCCATATTAATTTTATGACCAGATCGTCAGCATAATTAGTCTACTACAGTCATCTGACCAATGACCTGTATGTAACCTACATGTATCAACTGCAGATTGAACTTAAAAATTTCAAGAAAACAGGACGCACTCATGAATACAAAGTACACTAACATCAGATTTACGTCTCAATCGTCGGCAATTCAATCAGAAACAGCTTCCGGTGATATTCGGTTGTTGACTTGCAAAGCACAATTCACTTGAAATATTATGTGGTCGTCGTTTGTAATCCTAATCGTAATCTCCAAACTTCTAATGGCCACACTGCTTATCCTCCCTTCAGTCAGCTATGAACTCGGTAGTCACGCTTATTGCTCGTCTCCATCGCTACTCTCACATTTCTACCTACAATGACTGATGTTCTACACTGGCTTCCAATTGCATCTTGCATCCAATTCTAGGTATACAGTTTGTAGTCTCAAAAACTCAAAACTGAACCATTTCTGGTTTGGTGCCCACAATCTGGGACTCTCTTCTCCTCCACATTTTTTTTGTAACATCGCACATTATGCTGATCAGAATTATTCTGATCGAATATACAGCAGCAGCATCTTCACCTACAATCTAGTCTATATGTACAGGGTGGGCCCAAAAAAAAGACCCCCCTAGGTTTTTTGCCAATATCTTGACCAAAATTAAGAATTTCCAAATGAAATTTTACAGGCTTATAGACAATTCATATTTACACGTGATGGCCAAATTTTATTAAATATTTCAAACAGAGCAAAAGTTATGCCACTATTATGGAGGCCACCCACCGTTTTTTGACGATTCAAAAACGTAACGCAACAAAAAGTAGGTTTTTGCCGATATCTTGACCAAAAGTAAGAATTTCGAAATGAAATTTTACAGGTTAAAAAAAGTCAAAAAACGTAGGGTGGCCTCACTAAAAGCGATATAACTTTTGTTCTGTTTGAAATATTTTACAAAATCTGGCCATCATATGTAAATATGAATTGTCTATAAACCTGTAAAATTTCATTTCAAAATTCTTACTTTTGGCCAAGAAATTGGAAAAAACCTACTTTTTGTTGCGTCACGTTTTTGAATCGTCAAAAAATGGTGGGTGGCCTTCCTAAAAGTGGCATAACTTTTGGCCTGTTTGAAATATTTTGATGAACTCTGGCCATCAAATGTAAATATGAATTGTCTTTAAGACTGTAAAATTTCATGTTGAAATTCTAACTTTTGGTCAAGATATTGGCAAAAAACTTAGGGGGGTCTTTTTTTATGGCCCACCCTGTATATAAAGCAAACTATGATCGGTTCATATAAAGATGTCATGCAACCTTATCTTATCTCATCACATCTCATCTCATCTTATCTCATCTCATCTCATATCATCACATCTCTCTAATCCGTCCACGGTCCACTAAACACTAAACACTAATCTTATCGCTGATCTCAATCAGTGGTTAATCGATGATGTATTATATATTAGGGTGACCTCTGACCTCCAGCAGCGACGTCCTTGACCTCTTTACCCATCGCTGTCGCCATGTAACCAAGAGCGCTGAAGACGACGAACCCTGCGTACCAATCGGTGCACGAATTGGCGATGGCAACCGTCAGAGCAGTTCTAAAAGAATCACCACAGCAACCAAACACATCAATCAATCAATTGATCAAAGAAATAATCAAATCTATCAATGACATCAAACCAATGCAATCAATCAAATCAATCAAACCAATCAATCAAACCAATCAAGCAATTAATTCATCCAATTAAATCTATCAATGACATCAGTCAAACCAATGCAATCAATCAAATCAATCAATCAATCAATCAATCAAATCAATCAATTAATCCATCCAATCATTCAATCAATGCACCTGGTCGTCGATTGATCGATTGATTAGTCAAAAAATGCGAACTAATCGACCAAATAATTCTGAGATAATTAATCTTAAAGTCAGTAAATGAGACAAGAATGAAAAAAGATCAAAATAATTGAATAATTGCAAAAAATACTAAAATCATTAAATTCAATGGAATTAATGGGGATCCATGCCGACAGAATGACGACACATAGGGTCCATTCGTAATCCTATCTGGGGAATGGAACCATATGGACTCCACATGTGGAGCAATGCGGTGGTGTAGTGGGTCGTTGCCTTGCAGCCGGAGGTTTGCAGGTTCGAATCCACCTCAAGCCGCCTCGCAGGGACCTTGGACAAGTCCTTCAATTGCAATTGCTCAGCGTTTCGGCGTGAAACTCAGATTCAGTTTCCGCGCTGTAGACGGGAGCGCTTCTGAGTAGAAATCTGGACGGGGCACTATAAAAAGTGCACATAGGCTACATGCATGTGTTCTATCTAATGACCATAGAAATCTGCTGGTAGAAGAACCTCAAAAGAAGAAGACGTTTCATTGACTCAGGAACGGATTAACGCATCCTGTGAATTATTGACCAATCAATGATTATTTATCCATTCGACTCATCATCATAGTGTCAGTAATCCAATTGAACTAATTCTACCTTACCTGTAGATGTTGCTTTTGAAAGGACTGTAGCTCGCATAGGTGATAAGTCCACTGGCTCCCACGCCAAGAGCGAAGAAGATCTGGCCAGCCGCATCTCCCCATACCTAAACCACCAACACCAACAAGAACAACAAAACTTGTTTGGAGTCTTGTGAAATCATGAATATTCATGAATATTCTTGTGAATTCATGACTATTCATGAAAGGCATGAATATTCATGAATATTCTTGCGAATTCATGACTATTCATGAAAGGCAAAGGCATCAACTTCTTTTGATGACGTCACGTTTCTTTTCAGATATTCGTCGCTGTTTCTATTCCAGACGAAAACCAAATCATTGGAGTTATGAGCTCCAATACGTAAAGTGCTACTTTTAAAAACGTAGCGCAGGGCACTACTTTATTCACAAGCGTTGCTTCGTGTCTCAGAAAGCCTGGTTCAAATGACCCTGCACTGATGCTACCAAAGTCAGTCTAGTCCCTGGCGGCGTACAATGTACATAAACCATGACTCACACAGACATGACATCGTGATGCTCTGATCCAATGGTAACTCGACTTGGACCACTTTTGGACCACTCTTACAGACAACCCCTTTGACTCAACGCAGCGCTCGTGAATGAGCTGAAGCCCGCGCTTGGCCTTCGAGTAGCGCTTTAGAAGTTCGTCGAAGAATACGATCACGATTACGAGCCGCATAGATAATAATATTCTCTTTATTAACAATCCGGTTGACACACCGCAGCCGGTTACAATTGTACAATATTATTATGCAGTTTAAACAATTCACAAGAACAGAGATCACAGAATACACAAATCTTAACTATACTAACTGAGCAGATTAGGACTGTAACAGTAAATCTGCCGCTGCCGCTGCTGCGGAGAGTGTTAATCTTACCTTCGCATCGGCCAGTCTTCTCCAGTCAGGTGTCAGGTAATACTTGATTCCGAGCAGCGATCCTTCCAGCAGAGCTCCTCTGATCAACAGAATTGTTAGAACGACATATGGAAATGTTGTCGTGAAGTAGACAACCTAAGCAACAACAAGACACGACAACACAATGCAACCAACGTTTCTCACTTGATCATTAGACAAAGTCTCTTCTGTTCAATATCTGAATGATAGATATATCGATCATATGAAGCGCTGCGTTCCTGCTGGCATATCATACCTGCATGCATAGCTCGAGGACACGCGTACCCTAAAATAGAATACGTTCAAATACGTACCATACACGAAAAAATTGTATGGCTTACTCGGCGACCCATACCTACATGTACGTATACATGCAGTCAACAGTAGGCTATGCGTCATTGAAATCGGTATTTCCGGTAGCGTAGCAGTAAATTTAATTCGATAGATTCTTCTGTTATAATTAATTGAATGCAACTGTTCAACCTTTTCCTTGGAGTTGGACTTTTAAGTGCTGCAGCAGAACTGAGCCGACTAACTGACATTAATTAGTGCATTAAGTGCAATGTATGCTGGATAAACATAGACCTACGATATAGCATTGCAGCAATTCACTACGCTGTATACTTGGCTGTGATTGTTTGCTTAAATTAAATTGAACATTCTTATAATGAGCAAGGATAAACGTATTTTATTATTGTTTACGTACCCTAAAATATGGTACGTTAAAATACGAACGTACCTTTCACAAAATAGAATACGTAGGTCTATGGTACGTACCCTCAAGCCTTTGCCTACATGGAACCATTGTGTGAGACCAATATTCTTGTCTGTTTTAAATTTAATAGCTTCAAATAATCTCAATTATTGTGAAGAACTGACCTTTCCTGAAGACTGGATTCCCTTGATAAGGCAGAGGAAGCACAAGACCCACATGGCCAGTAGGCAGAGAGCCAGCTCCATCTTCACTCCATTCGGCTGATCAATGCTCTCAGATTTCTCTAAGACTCCGTAACTGATTCGGAACGTTAACAACAACAGACACATTGTGAGCTATGAGACTTGAAATTATTATGTGAGACATTTAAAAAAACTATATTCTATGAATTCGATGACAGATGATAATTACCATTCGTTGCAACAAAGAGTTCGTTGCTACTATCGGGAAATGAACGACCGACGACGACAAGAGGAAGAAGAAGAAGACTCATAAGAAGAAGAAGACTCCCAAGAAGAAGAAGACTCACAAGAAGAAGAAGACTCATAAGAAGAAGAAGAAAACTCACAAGAGGAAGAAGACTCACAAGAGGAAGAAAACTCACAAGAGGAAGAAGAAGAAGACTCACAAGAGGAAGAAGAAGAAGACTCACAAGAAGAAGAAGAAGAAAACTCATAAGAAGAAGAGGACTCACAAGAAGAAGAAGAAGAAAACTCATAAGAAGAAGAAGACTCCCAAGAAGAAGAAGAAGAAGACTCATAAGAAGAAGAGGACTCACAAGAAGAAGAAGAAGAAAACTCATAAGAAGAAGAAGACTCCCAAGAAGAAGAAGACTCACAAGAGGAAGAAGAAGAAGACTCACAAGAAGAAGAAGAAGAAGAAGAAGAAGACTCACAAGAAGAAGAAGACTCCCAAGAAGAAGAAGACTCCCAAGAAGAAGAAGACTCACAAGAGGAAGAAGAACAAGACTCATAAGAAGAAGAGGACTCATAAGAAGAAGAAGACTCATAAGAAGAAGAAGAAAACTCACAAGAGGAAGAAGACTCATAAGAAGAAGAAGAAGACTCACAAGAGGAAGAAGACTCACAAGAGGAAGAAGACTCACAAGAGGAAGAAGAAGAAGACTCACAAGAAGAAGAAGAAGAAGACTCACAAGAAGAAGAAGACTCACAAGAGGAAGAAGAAGAAGACTCACAAGAGGAAGAAGAAGAAGACTCATAAGAAGAAGAAGACTCACAAGAGGAAGAAGACTCACAAGAGGAAGAAGAAGAAGACTCATAAGAAGAAGAAGACTCCCAAGAAGAAGAAGAAGAAGAAGACTCCCAAGAAGAAAAAGACTCACAAGAGGAAGAAGAAGAAGACTCATAAGAAGAAGAGGACTCGTAAGAAGAAGAAGAAGAAGACTCATAAGAAGAAGAAGACTCATAAGAAGAAGAGGACTCGTAAGAAGAAGAAGAAGAAGACTCACAAGAGGAAGAAGACTCACAAGAGGAAGAAGACTCACAAGAGGAAGAAGAAGAAGACTCACAAGAGGAAGAAGAAGAAGACTCATAAGAAGAAGAAGAAGAAGACTCACAAGAGGAAGAAGAAGAAGACTCATAAGAAGAAGAAGACTCACAAGAGGAAGAAGACTCACAAGAGGAAGAAGAAGAAGACTCACAAGAGGAAGAAGAAGAAGACTCACAAGAGGAAGAAGAAGAAGACTCATAAGAAGAAGAAGACTCCCAAGAAGAAGAAGAAGAAGAAGAAGAAGAAGAAGAAGAAGAAGAAGAAGAAGAAGAAGAAGAAGAAGAAGAAGACTCCCAAGAAGAAAAAGACTCACAAGAGGAAGAAGAAGAAGACTCACAAGAAGAAGAAGACTCACAAGAGGAAGAAGAAGAAGACTCATAAGAAGAAGAAGACTCATAAGAAGAAGAGGACTCATAAGAAGAAGAAGACTCACAAGAGGAAGAAGAAGAAGATTCATAAGAAGAATAAGACTCACAAGAGAAAGAAGAAGAAGACTCACAAGAGGAAGAAGAAGACTCATAAGAAGAATAAGACTCACAAGAGAAAGAAGAAGAAGACTCATAAGAAGAAGAGGACTCACAAGAGCTCTTGTTCTCTTCTTCTTCGAGAAAGAAGAAGAAGAAGACTCATAAGAAGAAGAAGACTCATAAGAAGAATAAGACTCACAAGAAGAAGAAGAAGAAGACTCACAAGAGGAAGAAGACTCACAAGAGGAAGAAGAAGACTCATAAGAAGAAGAAGACTCACAAGAGGAAGAAGACTCACAAGAGGAAGAAGACTCACAAGAGGAAGAAGACTCACAAGAGGAAGAAGACTCACAAGAGGAAGAAGAAGAGGACTCATAAGAAGAAGACTCACAAGAGGAAGAAGAAGAAGACTCACAAGAGGAAGAAGACTCATAAGAAGAAGAAGACTCACAAGAGGAAGAAGAAGAAGACTCACAAGAAGAAGAAGACTCATAAGAAGAAGAAGACTCACAAGAGGAAGAAGAAGAAGACTCACAAGAAGAAGAAGACTCACAAGAGGAAGAAGAAGAAGAAGAAGAAGACTCACAAGAAGAAGAAGAAGACTCATAAGAAGAATAAGACTCACAAGAGAAAGAAGAAGACTCATAAGAAGAAGAAGACTCACAAGAGGAAGAAGAAGAAGACTCACAAGAAGAAGAAGACTCATAAGAAGAAGAAGACTCACAAGAGGAAGAAGAAGAAGACTCACAAGAGGAAGAAGAAGAAGACTCATAAGAAGAAGAAGACTCACAAGAGGAAGAAGAAGAAGACTCACAAGAAGAAGAAGAAGAAGAAGAAGAAGACTCACAAGAAGAAGAAGACTCACAAGAAGAAGAAGACTCACAAGAGGAAGAAGAAGAAGACTCACAAGAGGAAGAAGAAGAAGACTCATAAGAAGAAGAAGACTCCCAAGAAGAAGAAGAAGAAGACTCACAAGAAGAAGAAGACTCCCAAGAAGAAGAAGACTCACAAGAGGAAGAAGAAGAAGACTCATAAGAAGAAGAGGACTCGTAAGAAGAAGAAGACTCACAAGAGGAAGAAGAAGAAGACTCACAAGAAGAAGAAGACTCACAAGAGGAAGAAGAAGAAGACTCATAAGAAGAAGAGGACTCATTAGAAGAAGAAGACTCACAAGAGGAAGAAGAAGAAGATTCATAAGAAGAAGAAGACTCACAAGAGGAAGAAGAAGACTCATAAGAAGAATAAGACTCACAAGAGAAAGAAGAAGAAGACTCACAAGAGGAAGAAGACTCACAAGAGGAAGAAGAAGACTCATAAGAAGAATAAGACTCACAAGAGAAAGAAGAAGACTCATAAGAAGAATAAGACTCACAAGAGAAAGAAGAAGAAGACTCATAAGAAGAAGAGGACTCACAAGAAGAAGAAGAAGAAGACTCATAAGAAGAAGAAGACTCATAAGAAGAATAAGACTCACAAGAAGAAGAAGAAGAAGAAGACTCATAAGAAGAAGAAGACTCACAAGAGGAAGAAGACTCACAAGAGGAAGAAGACTCACAAGAGGAAGAAGAAGAAGACTCACAAGAAGAAGAAGACTCACAAGAGGAAGAAGAAGAAGACTCATAAGAAGAAGAGGACTCATAAGAAGAAGAAGACTCACAAGAGGAAGAAGAAGAAGATTCATAAGAAGAAGAAGACTCACAAGAGGAAGAAGAAGACTCATAAGAAGAATAAGACTCACAAGAGAAAGAAGAAGAAGACTCACAAGAGGAAGAAGACTCACAAGAGGAAGAAGAAGACTCATAAGAAGAATAAGACTCACAAGAGAAAGAAGAAGACTCATAAGAAGAATAAGACTCACAAGAGAAAGAAGAAGAAGACTCATAAGAAGAAGAGGACTCACAAGAAGAAGAAGAAGAAGACTCATAAGAAGAAGAAGACTCATAAGAAGAATAAGACTCACAAGAAGAAGAAGAAGAAGAAGACTCATAAGAAGAAGAAGACTCACAAGAGGAAGAAGACTCACAAGAGGAAGAAGACTCACAAGAGGAAGAAGAAGAAGAGTCATAAGAAGAAGAAGACTCATAAGAGAACGAAGAAGAAGACTCACAACTCACAAGAGGAAGAAGACTCATAAGAGAACGAAGAAGAAGACTCACAAGAAGAAGAAGACTCATAAGAAGAATAAGACTCACAAGAAGAAGAAGAAGAAGACTCATAAGAAGAAGAAGACTCACAAGAGGAAGAAGACTCACAAGAGGAAGAAGACTCACAAGAAGAAGAAAAGACTCATAAGAAGACTCAGACTCACTAGAAGTATTCCTGACTGGATGGAACGAGGTTCT
>OX457039.1:72011431-72233931 GCA_949752735.1 Lumbricus terrestris | reverse complement strand
CGTGTTATGCATAAATTTGCAATAGCATAGGTTTGCCCTTTGTCCTATGGACATAAATTATATGTGGACGAACTGCAACATGTTAGAATCGAGTAGTTTCCGAGATCAAGTATCGACCTCTGTTTCCTTTGAGGCAAAGGTCATCATGGAATGCACGTGACTGTTCCACATCCGGGTTCTGCTATTATAAGACACGACGCACTCGATGATCGCAGACAATGAGGAGAATGTGAGGAGGGCAGGGAGGTTTGTTGATGCTGGGAGATTTCTACCTCAAAAAGGCCAATCTAAAGTTTATCCTGAAATCAACAGGAGGCCAATGCAGTTGACGGAGTAAGACTGAAGAGATGTTTGGTGATGGTGGTACACGAGCTGAGCTGAAGAGTTTTGGACGAAGAGAGGACCATCATAAATACCTGAGCCAATCATGAATACCTGAGCCAATCATAAATACCTGAGCCAATCATAAATACCTAAGCCAATCATAAATACCTGAGCCAATCGTAAATACCTGAGCCAATCGTAAATACCTGAGCCAATCGTAAATACCTGAGCCAATCATAAATACCTGAGTCAATCATAAATACCTGAGCTGAGTCTGGCGCTGGCTCTGGAGAAAACTTTCGTTTCATTCGAAGTTTCATGATTTTAGTTTTTGGAAAGAGACGAGAAAATCTTCTTCTTTTTCTTCTGATCTCTGCTGATCGGTTTCTCGATCTGTCTTCCCTTTCCTCCTCTAATTACTGCTCTTATTCCACTTCCTCTTCCTCTCCTCCGTTCTCTTTCCTATTCTTCTCCGTTCTCTTCTTGTTTGTCTTGCGCGATATTTGAACGATGAAGAGGATGTCGTCGTCGATCTGATTGGCTTCTTTTCATCTAGCGACGAATTATTCTCCTCCTCCTCGTCTCCAATCTTCCTCTTCTTCCCTCTTCCTCTCGTTTTCCTCCAACTGAATATTCTTCTATCGATCCAACAATTTCCATTGATTATTCCTCAAAGCGAATTACTCTTTTTACACTGCATCTGCATATCCACTCGTCAACTCGTCTGTCTGTCTGTCTGTCTGTCTGTCTGTCTGTCTGTCTGACAGTATGTCTCTGTCTGTCTCTATTTTTACCGTTGCAGTCGTTGTAATGTTTTGCCTCTGTTACGACGAGTTCTCTGCCAAAGCTGATCTTATCTGCGACAGAGAAAGAGACGCAACAGCGACTACAACAACTGAATGTTTGTCGTCAGTGAACAACAACAACTGCGTCGCTCTCTGACGAAGTCTCCCTGAATGACTGGCTGACTGACTGACAGATTGACTGGCTAGCTGAATGACTGGCTGTGGCAGTGAACTCTCGTCTGTGTAAATATGCCGTCTTCTCGCTGCGCGGTCATCAAACTGCCCGCTACCTACATGTACCTGGCTCACTCTCAACGCCCGTGAACTCAACGGAGACGCTTTCTCTTTTATAGCGGTCTAAGTGGGCCTAAAAACGGGTCTGTTGCATAGAGAAGAACACCTCCTGCCTTATGCGTCTTCTTTGGTCTATTCATTTATCTGAATCTCTCTTTTGATGACAGCGTGTGGCTGTTTTTTTACATGGAAGCCCTGTTGGTTCAGCTGGATTGACGCAATGGCACCCATTGGCGCTGAAGACGAAAACAATGACGACAGCATAATTATGTAGAAAAGAGACAATAGCAGATGTTGGCCGAGATGAGCAGATGACACCCACACAGTCGCCAGAAATCATCAGATGACAAACGGAACGGAAAATGTTGCATGGCTTATTATGCTACAAAGCTCAAATCATTTTGTCGCTCATCTCTTGCACTTTCTCCTCCGCTTGCTTAGTGTTCTCGATTGCATGGAATCTAAACCTCGATGCGGACAGAATTCAACCTGTGGCCTAACCATATAATATTTGTAAGACTTCAGCATCGTATCCTTTTCTTTGCTGGCTTTCTTAACTGTCCTTCTTAATTTAGAATAATGTAGATATATTTGAACTTTCTCAGCGCCATACAAAGACCGAGTCAGGAAAACAGGATGATTCATTGGCAAGTGTTTAATCTAGACTTCACTGCGGGGGGAGTAGAAAGTTACCAGGGAGCCAGGAAGGATATTCCGAGTAAAAATCTTGAGGTATTGTTTGCATGTATGTACCATTGCACCCCAGAAAAACGCTGCAGGTAACAACAACCCCTCCCCCCCCCCAAAAAAAGTAGGTACAATGTATAAAAAAAAGATAAAAAGTCATCGGATTATAAAGTACCGAAATTAGTGCATTTTTCTGAAAAATTTGGGACTAAGACTAAAAAGGTCGTCAAAAGAGCACTCCCCTTCAAATGGCCGTTTTTTCCGTCCAACTCCCACACCCGAAATCTGACTACATTAAACTCTAGTCATCATCGGTGCTATATAAACTCAAGTCTCTCTCTGTTCTCTCCCATTCCAGGTCAGAGTCCTGGGAGGTCATCCCGGGGAGGTCATGCCCTTAAAAGGTCATCCCGGGGAGGCATCATTGTGTCACAGTGACAGTAGTAGCTCATCATCGTGCTCATCGTTTAAGACTTTGTTAATACCCGCCTGCGTCAGCAGAGGTCTCTTAGTAGAGCGGCATGGTAAAAAAATGTTCACTTTGTGATACAAGCATGACATTTGGTACATACTACGAACATGTCATAAGAAAAATATTTGGCTATAGGGGCATCGCAGATTTGACCTCTTGCCCAATGGCAGCCATTTTTCAAAATGGCCGACGAGTTGACATATTTTAAATTATCACAGCTTCCAGTGCACTTAAAATTGTCATCTTGGTGTATAAAAGAGCCATTGCAAATGTTCCCCACTACTTCAATGGCAACCGTTTTCCAAAAAATGGCCGACCAAAAATACGGAATTTTTAATATCTCAGCTTCCAGTTCACTTAGAATCGTCATTTTGGTGTCTAAACATACATAGTTAGGGGCGAGGATTCCAACAGAGCCATTGAAAACTTCCCTACTGCTTCAATGGCGGCCATTTTCCAAAATGGCTGACCAAAAATACGGAATTTTCAATATCTCAGCTTCCAGTTCACTTAGAATTGTCATCCTGGTCCTCTAAACAAACATAGCTAGGGGAGTGGATTCTTCCCCACTGCTTCAATGGCGGCCATTTTCCAAAATGGCTGACCAAAAATACGGAATTTTCAATATCTCAGCTTCCAGTTCACTTAGAATTGTCATCCTGGTCCTCTAAACAAACATAGCTAGGGGAGTGGATTCTTCCCCACTGCTTCAATGGCGGCCATTTTCCAAAATGGCCGACCAGGCCATATTCAAAATGGCCGACCAAAATACGGATCTTTTCAATATCCCTGCCATCGGCAGACTGTGACGATTTCAATCCACTTCCGTGACATGATCGTCTTAGCAGAGAAGCATCCTGCCGTATTCCATGAATTTCTGTATGTATGTATGTATGTGCACTTGTTATAGCGCCCCTTCAAGCTCTCTCTACTCAGAGGCGCTCCCGAATGCAGAGCGGACACTGCATCGGAGTTTCACGCCGAAGCGCTGAGCAATTGTGAGTGAAGGACTTGCCCAAGGTCCTTACGCGGTGAGGTGGATTCGAACCTCGAACCTTCCGGCTTCAAGGCGACGACGCCACCACTACACCACCGCGCCCCACCTGTGTGGTAACATTACAGTAAAGAAGACTAGACGTGCATTCTCTAATATAATTGCCATTGACCAAGTTCACCAGCAGAACAACGCCTATGCAAAGGATGACGGAGGTGCTACAGGTCTTACACAGAACCCACAAGTCCTACGTCGATGGATGGTGTCTGGACCAGAGATGCATAGTCTCATCGAAGTGTTCCAGGAATCGATAAGGAAACCGAATGCGGAGCTTGAGTTTCGTCATCGTGAGCTGACAAAAAGCAGAAGGTAACTTTTTCAATCAGGTTAAGGCTGCGAGCAGAGTCATCGAGGAGAATGGAAACCCATTTATTGACAACAATGAACTACACGTCCTGGATACCAGAGATCTGGCCGCCGATCACGCAGTGATAAGCACCGTGTGCAACCTCGGGAAAACTTGACATCTTGAGCAGTACGAAACATTTGTCAAGGAACGTCTTATTAATCAAACGCGACCTGTCCATTAGATCTATAAAAAGGAATAATTTTCCTCTCTTCAGTCGTCGACCTGTACGGGACAAGTCATGAGCAAAACAACATTTTTCATCTGTGAAGAAAGACTGTTCACTATTCTCAAGGTTGTAGCCTACATTTACTGCCAGACACGTGAAGGAGACCTGGACGAATTTTTTGCATACGAGAACGAGGCATGCCCACCATCACTCTCGAATATGGGGAAATTACGGTTAGGAACTAAGTCATACATTGTGAAGTGCCTAGAAGAACTGATTTCTACTTCAACAAATGAGGCCACGTCAGATATCCAACCAGGCCATTCACTGTGTCACTGGATGTTCCAATTGTTTACTCCCTTATACTGGATGGAGCCGTCATAGTCAACATAACTTACATAAGCCTGGCACTGCATGCACCTTTTCAGATTATGCCTTCCATATTTTCTTGCCCTACATCACAGGACAGCTAGAGCATGTGCAATTGTGCATAGAGTAGACCTAACAACCCAAGAGATGGCGCGTGCCCTCGGTCCAGAAAGGAGCCTTGCCCTTCCTACACGCATTCAGCGGATGAGACACAGTATCTACCAAGCCTACCAAGCAGGTCACCGTTGCTCATGGCTGCTCCAAGGCTTCTTGTGTATACGACGCTCCGTTTGCTACGGCGGCGTGATGGTGGGCGCGCCTGGTTCTGGTATGCAAATTACACGTTCTACCGTAGAAAGCGAGACCGACAGACAGAGAGACAGAGAGACAGAGAGACAGAGAAAGAGAGAGAGACACAAAGACAGCAGAGAGACAGAGACAGGGACAGGGACAGAGACAGAGAGGTGCTGAGAGACGGACGAATTGCTAAGGTGTTGCGCATGAGTGAATCTCAAATATAATAAAAAAATTATTATATAAAAATTAAATTTATAGAATAAAAAATATAATAAATATACGTGCAGCAATCAGTCAGTTGGCTGCGCATATTGCTTAAAGAATCGGCTATTGTCACGTGTGGGATGGGGGGATGCATGGGCTGTATATATATATATATATATATATGTATATATATATATATGTATATATATATATATACAGCCCATGCATCCCCCCATATATATGTATATAGGGCGGTAGAAGTAGAAGTAGATGCGTTGTATGCGTCCTTCATTTATGCCATTCGGTTTCGTTGGTGATATCTTTAATATCCTGTCTCTTTTTGACGCATTCTTCCGTTCGTCACCAACGATAATTTTAAAATTTTAATTTTAATTAAATAAAAATGATCTCTTTCAAAACCAGTAAACACTGAGGTTCACTGAATTCCCTAAAATGTTCGATGATCTTTCAACGGCGCCATTTGGGCTAAGGCCAGCCCCGACGACCATTTGAGCTAAGGCCAGCCCCGACGACCATTTGGGCTAAGGTCAGCCCCGGCGCCCATTTGAGTTAAGGCCAGCCCCCGGCGCCCATTTGGGCTAAGGCCAGCCCCGACGACCATTTGAGCTAAGGCCAGCCCTGGCGCCCATTTGGGCTAAGGTCAGCCCCCGGCGCCCATTTGGGTTAAGGCCAGCCCCCGGCGCCCATTTGAGCTAAGGTCAGCCCCGGCGCCCATTTGAGCTAAGGTCAGCCCCGGCGCCCATTTGGGCTAAGGCCAGCCCCGGCGCCCATTTGGGCTAAGGTCAGCCCCCGGCGCCTATTTGGGCTAAGGTCAGCCCCGGCGCCCATTTGAGCTAAGGTCAGCCCCGGCGCCCATTTGAGCTAAGGTCAGCCCCGGCGCCGTCGGTCATTGACAGAGCTCAGTTGACCGATTGGAATCGTTATCGTATTCTCAACATTACTAAAGCGCCACTCGAAAGCCAAGTGCAGGGCACCAGCTTATTCACGAGCGCTGTGTCTAGTCAGAAGGGTTGTCGTAGTCCGGTTACCAGATGATCAGATGTTGCAGAGTAGGATAAGAATGGATTCGATTGGAAAAGACGGATGGATCGTTGAAGAGATTAGACTTCTGAGTGGCAAGCATCGTTCGTAGACGTTTTGCATTATTTACATTGTCGCTATATAAATAGTTTCAATGGCAGCATTATTACACAATGTCTATGTGAAGATAAAGAAGAAGACTGGGTGGCATGCACAGCGAACGATGCAAATGTCACAAAAGAGATCGCCATGATTGTCTTCTGTTGGATCGAGACAGAACTATAGCTTATAAAGCCCTAACCAAACGCTCTGCTGACTCACTCATCCACACACCCACCCACCCACCCACCCGTATGTTTGACCTAAGGGTTGGTATACGATTGTTGTTAGCTTAGAGGCTTTCTCCAGTTTTGAAGAACGAAATCCGACGACGAAGGCAAGGCTAATCTGCTTTGCCTTAGGGCAACTGATGCAAGTATTTACCTACGTGTTAGAGCTGTATTTGCCTACCTGCTATACCGTATTCATCTACATTTCATAGGTATTTACCAATCTTTCATGGGTGTTTACCGTCTTTTATGGGCATTTGCCTGTAGCCTATAGTGTATATTATAAAAGACAACATGTAATCTGCCGCATGTAGGCCTAGTAATTGGACTTTTATAGCGCCGTAGTAAAGACGTAAAGTCATCGGCTGAAGTGTAACCATAGTCGAGAAAATAGACTTTGTCTTTGAGTGCATGGACTGTTGATGTACATTTGATTATGCAAGCACTTTCCATTCCTTACCTACAGAATGCAGCAGACCTAACAGCTCTTTTCCGCTCTATCCTCTTAAATCTTCACGACCTCCTCCCTCCCCTTAAGGTTACTCCATACATGTACAATACTCGACCAAGGCCACATAATCTAACCCTTCCTAGAGTTGATTCTTTTGCCAGAAACAGTTTTATTATGCGGATGTTATATAACTTTGCATGCATGTTTTCTATTATTTATTTCCTCTGTAAACTACTGCGCGTTTGCTGGTGGTATAATAGAGAATATTCTTACTTACTTACTTACTTACTTACTTACTTACTTACTTACTTACTTACTTAACAGAGGTATAACAGTGAGGCACGACGTCATAGGCGGAGACCTGGGCAGAGACTTGGGGGGGGGGGACGGAAAGACGCGAAATTTTCTGATGGACGAATGGCTGAGTGTCGCAGAAAAATTTCCATCTTTTTCCTGCAAAAATTTCGAAAAAAATTTCTATTTTCGCCACCAAAAAAGTTGATGACCTTTTTTTAGTCTTGACGCTCAACGATTGATATATTTAATACAACACCTCCATTGGGGGGACCGTCCCCCCTGTCCCCCTCCAGGTCTCCGCCCATGTACGACATACGACAAAAACAAAGAGCAAATGGAAGCATTTGAAAGGAAGATCTTGAGCAAAGAGACAGCAAAGTGGTTGAAAGGAGGTTTACATCATAACAGCCAATCAGATCAATGAACGAGATATCGACGTCTGTTTAAATGGACTGAAACTGGGACTACGTGTTGGACTATCCTTACACTCCTCCTACATACACTCCCCTACGACTCCCCTACGACTCCCTCTGCCACTCCCATTCCACTCCCTCTGCCACTCCTCATGCAGGCACTCACAAACAGCGATGACGTTGACAGTGAGTTGCGCTGTTTGCATTTCTAGAGTAGATTTAGTCCGTTGCAAGGTCTTTGGTCATGCTTTCTATCTGCGCTTCTCTCTTAGCAAGACTTTATGAGCAGAGTCTAAGTAACGGCGACTACCTGGTTACCATAGGCCACCACCACCACCACCACGGCCGGTGAGCGAGGTCTAAGCTTATATGCCTTTGCGAGGTCTATAATATTATATGAAGGTTATTTGCTTTCAGTGCATTGTAGTCAACGTCTGATTACTTGTAGCTGTGGTTGAGTTCATTGGAGCGTGACGACGACGACCAAGCGGGTCCTGGGAACTTAGTGAGAGGAGCGAAATGAGAACACAGGCACCGAATGACACCGATGACACCACCACCGAATGACACCACCACCGATGACAACACCACCGATGACACCAGCTATTCATTCGGCTCTTGTCAATCTTACTTTTATTAAAGACCAGCGTTGTGCGCATGCGTGTGTGCTTGTGAGTGCGTCAGGTGTGTGTGTGTGTGTGTGCGTGTGCGTGTGTGTGTGTGTGTGTGTGAGTGGGTATATGTATATATGCAAGATCAATCCACACCTTGGTATATATGTATGTGTGTGAAGTGTGCATATGTGTATGTGTGTGTGTCTGTGTAGTGTCTGTGTGTATGCTTGCGTGTATGTGCGTGTGCACGGGTATGCTTACGTCAAGGACTGCATGTACGCTGTCGTTTACTGAGTGTTGCCTGTTGTGTGTGTGTGTGTGTGTGTGTTCGCTTGTCAGTGAGTTCGTATTTCGCCGTTTCTTAAAGCGCCCTTGTTACGGCATGTGCCGATTGTGCCGTGTTACGACGCTGAAAAATCGTTTTCACATCATCATTATCATCCTCATCATCATCACCATCATCACCATCGTCATCATAATTAGTTACTACACTAGAGTAGTTGTGCACTAGCCTATAGCGGAGTGGCTGAAAAGGTCGGCCATGCGAGGAAGCAACTGACGCGTGACTACCAAAGAAATTTATGGTTTCACGAGTCGCCCACGAAACATAAGAATAATGTTTTCATCATCATTGTTACAAATAATATTGTCATACTCGACCAAAGACCACAGCAGGAAAAGTAGAGACGATCTTTTCAACGAAATCATTGAGTCACAAACTTTGTTATTCATTTGACTGTTTTTGAATTCAGAGTTTCTTTCTCTCAAAAGAGTATAACACGGATATTCATTCATTCATGAAGATATTTTCAATTTCCGCACATCTGAGAGTTTGTCATATTATCCTACGTCGTTTGTAGACTACTATAAGCTTACTAAATGAAAATTAATGTTCTTGTCCTCTAAGCATTGTGAGCTATCTAAAATTTTGCTAAAGTGTAGTCTAACTTTGCAACCTGGGCTCAAGGAAACGACCCACATCAATTGTGAGCTTTGGCGGTAGGTCGACGGTATATAACGAATTCGTTGCATGCCGACCTTCCGATGTTCATTGTAATCCCTCATAAATAGACCGGTAACTTGAGGCTTTAAGCTCATTTGCGACCTTCGTCTTCATTGGACTAATTTTCTATCAGTATAAGACTAGAAGCCGAGTCAGTAGAAATGAAGCAACTGGTTACTTTACAACGTAATCGAAAGATATTGGGACAACTTCTGAACTGAAGAGGATCAGGGCGTCATAGTCACACGGTCCATGCAGAGACCAGGGCCCCCTCCCCTCCGCAGAATCATTGGTCTACATTTTACAACAAATTCCAATAACTTTACAAAAACTGTTCAGCTGTGTTTGGTTTCAAAACAAGGATTTCCCCGTTCTTTAGACTGATTAGTCACTCCGAATTTTCTTTAGTGGCCGTCAAACAAATCAAAAAATGTGCACAATAGAACTTCAGGCTGTCACGAAAGAATAGACCGCAGAATATATATGGCCGTTAAGGTAGAAAGAAATTACATTAATTTTCCCGAGTTCTTTACTCGACCATTCATTCATTCATTCATTCATTCATTCATTCATTATTAGAATTTATATAGCGCCACTTCAAGAAACTACTCAGAGGCGCTCCCAGCCCAGCCACGGCAAAAGAAAAAAGATTTAAGGGATTTAAGAAATAAAGATTGACTGGTCAGATGGAGGAGATGGAGGTTAGGAGGAGGTCATTCCAGATTGACGGCCCCACAACCGAGAAGGCTCGGCGCTGTCTGGTACCTAAGCGAGTCCGTGGAACAAGCAGTTGTCCCTTCGCAGCAGAGCGAAGGGCCAGACGCGCTTCAATGTCAGAGACTGGACGACAGAGAACGCGCAGGTAAGATGGAGCACAACCAAGGATACAGCGAGAAACCAGAGCAGCAATTTGATAATGGATGCGTTGGGCTATTGGCAACATCACGCATGTAGGCAGAGACAGAGGAGAATTTAGGAATTCGTCCAATGAGCCGGGCAGCAGATCTAAGGGGTTCTGGGGCGGTTAGCATTGCCCCTTTTTCTGACTTCCAGCCATTCGATTGAATTGTTATCAATTTTCTTTAACCCTTTTTTTCTGTGTAGACTAACTGATTGCGGTAGGCTGTGAGCAAGAACTCAATAAAACGAATAGGTATAATCGTCATTCATAATAAATAATATCACTAGGCTGCATAGACGGCCCGGGTGCTGATTGAAATGATGATAAGTATAAAAAGATTCACCTCATAGGATGATGATAATAATAATAATAATAATAATAATAATAATAATAATAATAATAATAATAATAATAATAATAAAAAAGACTTTCGGTGACCATTCAGCGCTTTAACGCGGTGGCCTTCGCAGGATCTTTTGCTGCAGTATAATAATAACAGTAATAATAATAATAATAATAATAATAATAATAATAATAATAATAATAATAATAATAATAATAATAATAATAATAATAATAACAGTAACAGTAACAATAATAATAATAATAATAATAATAATAATAATAATAATAATAATAATAATAATAATAATAATAATAATAATAATAATAATAATAATAATAATAATAATAATAATAATATAAATAACGATAATAATTTTTTTTATTCCGAGGGATCATAGGTACCTCGGGTAAAAAAATTATGATCTTGAATTTCAACAAAGTAATTGATCATTGATAGCACAGGACTCGACTAAGTAAGTAAGTAAGTAAGCAAGTAAGTAAGTAAGTAAGTAAGTAAGTAGCCTTTATTTGCATCTGACAATCGCACATGCATTACATTGCATAACAGAACGAATATATACATTTAAAAAACCATAATAGACAAATACAATTAAAGTCATGTATAGCTATATATTGTTGAATATGCATCTGTTAATAAAGCTATTTTAGACAGCAGCATAAAAAGATGTAGGCTACTCTCTTGCGGAGTAGATACTACTGCAACATCCCAGATATTTTCGCGAACTATTCACCGTATTCAGCCGACTCGCTCTGTACCCGATCATCCGCCTGTCTCACTCTCGAGGCAAACTATCTCCAGAAATTTATATAGCGCTCCTTTAGAAGGAGACTCAAAGGCGAAGGTTCGAGCCGACAGGATCGGTTTTAACGAACCACCGGTTGTGAATATACGCTGGTACCTTTCGCTTGGCTTTGGAATGACGCTTTAGAAATTCGGAGATTACGATTACGATAACTGTAACTCGACAAGGTTGAGTCAATAGGTTGACGACGACATGCTCGAGCGGTTCGGGCCAGAGACCAGCTGCACTCAGACCACACCGGGGGTTGACTGGTTTGAACGAACCAACGATTGAGGCAGACGTGTAATCTAGCAAGTCAATTAAAAACAGCTGGCAAAGAAAACGGACATGTAGTAATAAAAATAGAAGAGGATCATAAGTCGACAGAGTCGGATCTATGAAGAAACGCTTCATATTCTGACAGATTTTGTCCAAGTAGTGAAAATCCATCAAAATGTGCATTCATGAGTCATATATACGAATAAGTTTAAGTCACTTAAAAAATTACTCAATGCATCACTTAATAATAAGAGTTCGTTCCTAAATAGTCTATCATGTTGAGGCGATTCCAACGCAAAGAGCACAAGGCTTAGCCTACGGTGCCATTATGAAGTCCACAGGGTCTATAATAGGCCTTCATTGGTGCATTTAGACGTACAAATGTACAATGCAGTATACCGTTCTCCTTTATGTAGGCACAATAAGCTAACACATATAGACGCAACTTACACAAAAATTACAGAGTTGAGCTTCTTGGAGCTACGTATAATTATGTACACTTGAACATTGTCAACAGAAGTTTTTAAATGATCGAGACGTGAGTGATAGGCCTATTATATGTCGTTTTCTGGTATAGGCCTAAGGTAAAGTTATGGGATATGTCACGGAGGTTATGTCGCTATAGCCTAATATATCGTTACTTTGAGAAGTGCATAACCAATATAATTATACATGGTTTGTTCAGCGCAAACAGAACCTAATACTTTGGTTCTTTTTTCCATAGAGTAGGCCTATTACAATAATAGACGAGCGTAAGTCGATGTGTTCAGGGACTCTGTGCACAACGTGTGCGTTGAGAAAGGGGGTCAAGCAGCAGATTCATCTGAATGGATCGATCTCCAGTTTCTCTGCAACGATGTATAGAACGATTGTCCTAAGAGACTGCAGCGCAGAACATGTGTCGTTAAAGAACGATTGTTTGCACAGACAAACGAACAGTCGACGAAGGAACTTTTATCGAGTCTCTGGGTGGGATTGGGTGGAGGCGGTAGCGCATTGGATAACACACTGGCATGGAGATCAGCGGACCCGAGTTCGAGCCCCCGTAGGATAGACGTGCCTTGTAGGTTAGCGACGTGTATTGCAGGCTGTCTGTTCCGTTAGAAGTTAAGATTGATGTCCTCTGTAATTTTGTGTTCTTGTGATTTGTTTCAATTGTTTAACTGTAGGCCTACACTGTAACCAGCTGCGGTCTATAAAAGATGATCATTTTTATTTTTTAATGAATCCGTCCTGATCTAGAGAAAACAAGATACTCGTTGCGTTGGGCACAATGCAGGGCGCCTCGAAGGGCAGAACTTCTTTGAGCCTATAGTCGAACGAAGTTATTTGTAAGTGGCGAGCAAAGAAAAGTAGCCTATAAAAGATATGAAAGAAGGCAAAGTAAGCCTACTCTGATTCACATGACTGAAAAGCAGACTAACAATATGCAGACCGATTGGGCGGGAGTCTAAAGATGAGCAATGCGTGTACGCTACAGTGTATGTTTATGATCTTATTCCAGCGCATAAACTAACAATAATAAAATCTATGAAGGTCAACTAACACCAAACAACAGCTTATAGTTGACAATTCACTTGACACTCTGCCGTTCAACTGCGAGCGACAATGACTCTTCGCACTGTCCGAAGTAAGAACTGTTGTTAGTGTTCTCCTCTGTGGCTCTGAATAATTTTCATCTACATATGCATATTTCTATGGTCTCGTCTCATTTCTTCTCCTTTTTTCATTCGGTTGCGCCTGTAAAATTATGCTGGTCACCCGATCGAGAACAAAATCCGTTCAGAACCTTCAAGTCTTCAACGATTACAGATAGGCTAAATGCAAAGGAGACGAATGAGATTGTAGGCCTATAGGCAAATAATCTCGATAGAGACAGGAAAGAAGCTCTGTCCCTTCATACCCAATTACCCATAGTACATGTACATGTAGGTCTGTGCCCCGAGGCAACTACTGGCAGGCTATGAAGTTCTACCGACTTCTTTTTCATGACCTCAGCATTTAAGGGCGGCTGGCATGAACTCCACATTGCTGCCAAACCGTATACCACCGAGAGCGACATGTCGGTACCGTCGGTACCACAGTCTACTCAACATAGCTGAGTTTGTTCAACGTGCAGGGGGAGAGCAGACATCTTCAACGAAATTTCTGTCCTGGCATGATTTCACCCCCCCCCCCCGGCGACCTCTCTTTTGACAGAACAGCATACTAACCATTAGACTATACATGTACAGCAACACAAAGCTGTAGTTGTAAAAACTTAATGAACACTTGACAAACTATTCGATGAGATCGATACGTCGTCTGCAGACCTGTCTACTATAATATTGTCTAGAGAGACAATTTCCCACAGGTAGGCTATACGTTATTTCGATCGATTGGCAGGTGAGAAAGGCCATCAAGAAAGAACGGATCCAGTGGCTTATAGCAGATCCAATGGACCGGAACAAATGATAGACTGACGAAGTCCTAATGACGATTGATCCCATCATTTCTTATGATATTATATTATCCACCTGCCTATTATTGTCCTACATGTACTCTCTCTCTCTCTCTGTCTGTCTCTCTGTCTGTCTCTCTGTCTGACTGTCTGTCTGTCTGTCTGTCTCTCTCTCTCTCTCTCTCTCTCACACACACACACACAACGGTCATCTCCAGATCTCCGACCCGCCATCTTTAGGACCCCCTCGTTGCTGATGTGGGCCTTCCATGATATACCCAAGATGGTTCGAAGACATCTTCTATGGAAGACATTCAGTCTCTGCGCAATCTTCTTGGTGTGTTTCCATGTTTCACATGCGTAGATTGTTGTTGGGATCACAATTGAGCTGTACAAGCGTAACTTTATGTCTCTGCCAATCGTGTCTGACTTCCATACTGGATTCATTTTCTGGTAGACCGACGCAGCCTTTCCAATTCTGGTTCTTGTCTCCATCTCTACGTCACCGTCTCTGGAGGTGTAACTTCCCAAGTACATGCACAAGAGATTGAATTAGCTCGTCTCTCTGACGCGACTTTCGTATACGGCGCTGACAAATTTATAAGAATTACATTACGTCACACAGGCCATCCCAAAGCTGGTGTAATATAATTGGTCAAAAGTTAACCCAAGAAAACCAATGGGTACAATCGACCCAATGGGTACAATCAACCCAATGGATACAATCGACCCAATGAATACAATCAACCCAATGGGTACAATCGACCCAATGAATACAATCAACCCAATGGGTACAATCGACCCAATGAATACAATCGACCTAATGGGTACACTCGACTCAATGAATACAATCAACCCAACGGGTACAATCGACCCAATGAATACAATCAACCCAATGGGTACAATCGACCCAATGAATACAATCAACCCAATGAATACAATCAACCCAATGAATACAATCGACCCAATGGGTACAATCAACCCAATGAATACAATCAACCCAATGGGTACAATCGACCCAATGAATACAATCGACCCAATGAATACAATCGACCCAATGGGTACAATCGACCCAATGAATACAATCAACCCAATGGGTACAATCGACCCAATGAATACAATCAACCCAATGGGTACAATCGACCCAATGAATACAATCGACCCAATGAATGCAATCAACCCAATGGATACAATCAACCCAATGGGTGCAATCGACCCAATGAATACAATCGACCCAATGAATACAATCGACCCAATGGGTACAATCGACCCAATGGGTACAATCGACCCAATGAATACAATCAACCCAATGAATACAATCGACCCAATGAATACAATCAACCCAATGAATACAATCAACCCAATGGGTACAATCGACCCAATGAATACAATCAACCCAATGGGTACAATCGACCCAATGAATACAATCGACCCAATGAATACAATCGACCCAATGAATACAATCGACCCAATGGGTACAATCGACCCAATGAATACAATCAACCCAATGGGTACAATCGACCCAATGAATACAATCAACCCAATGGGTACAATCGACCCAATGAATACAATCAACCCAATGGGTACAATCGACCCAATGAATACAATCGACCCAATGAATACAATCGACCCAATGGGTACAATCGACCCAATGGGTACAATCGACCCAATGAATACAATCAACCCAATGAATACAATCGACCCAATGAATACAATCAACCCAATGAATACAATCAACCCAATGAATACAATCGACCCAATGGGTACAATCAACCCAATGAATACAATCAACCCAATGGGTACAATCGACCCAATGAATACAATCGACCCAATGAATACAATCGACCCAATGGGTACAATCGACCCAATGGGTACAATCGACCCAATGAATACAATCAACCCAATGAATACAATCGACCCAATGAATACAATCAACCCAATGAATACAATCAACCCAATGGGTACAATCGACCCAATGAATACAATCAACCCAATGGGTACAATCGACCCAATGAATACAATCGACCCAATGAATACAATCGACCCAATGAATACAATCGACCCAATGGGTACAATCGACCCAATGAATACAATCAACCCAATGAATACAATCGACCCAATGAATACAATCGACCCAATGAATACAATCGACCCAATGGGTACAATCGACCCAATGAATACAATCAACCCAATGAATACAATCGACCCAATGAATACAATCAACCCAATGGATACAATCAATCCAATGGGTACAATCGACCCAATGAATACAATCGACCCAATGGGTACAATCGACCCAATGGGTACAATCGACCCAATGAATACAATCAACCCAATGAATACAATCGACCCAATGAATACAATCGACCCAATGAATACAATCGACCCAATGAATACAATCAACCCAATGAATACAATCGACCCAATGGGTACAATCGACCCAATGAATACAATCAACCCAATGGGTACAATCGACCCAATGAATACAATCGACCCAATGAATACAATCGACCCAATGGGTACAATCGACCCAATGGGTACAATCGACCCAATGAATACAATCGACCCAATGAATACAATCGACCCAATGAATACAATCAACCCAATGAATACAATCAACCCAATGAATACAATCGACCCAATGAATACAATCAACCCAATGAATACAATCAACCCAATGGGTACAATCGACCCAATGAATACAATCGACCCAATGAATACAATCGACCCAATGGGTACAATCGACTCAATGAATACAATCAACCCAATGGGTACAATCGACCCAATGAATACAATCAACCCAATGGATACAATCGACCTAATGAATACAATCAACCCAATGGGTACAATCGACCCAATGAATACAATCGACCCAATGGGTACAATCGACCCAATGAATACAATCAACCCAATGGATACAATCGACCTAATGAATACAATCGACCCAATGGGTACAATCGACCCAATGAATACAATCGACCCTATGGGTACAATCGACCCAATGAATACAATCGACCCAATGAATACAATCGACCCAATGGGTACAATCGACCCAATGAATACAATCGACCCTATGGGTACAATCGACCCAATGAATACAATCGACCCTATGGGTACAATCGAGTCAACGGATAAATCGACCCAAACGATACAAATTCATACAATTGGCCCAATGTCCGGTTTTCTTTGGTCTTCTTCTTCTCGACGTTCTCTGCCCTCAGGCAGGTTCGTATGTCCAATGACGCCACTCTTCTCTGTTCTGTGCCTTTCTTTTAAGTTCACTGTATCCATCCTCTGTCAGCATCCAGTCCAGCAACATTGTTCTTGGTCTACCCCGCAGCTTTTCCCCCTCCATTCTTCCCTCAATGATGTCTCTTAGCACGGTGTCGCGATGTGTCCTATCCATTTCTTCTGCCGTCCACGTATACAGGGTGCGGCAAAAAAAAAATCCATGACGAAAATTGCGATTTCTCGAAAACCGCTGAATATTTTGTTACAAATATTTTCGTTCTTCTTCGTAACATATTTTTGCATATTGTGTGAAAATTTTGTGTCAGTATCTTTATATTTGTGATCATGACATCATGCAGAAGAAAGAACTGCGTTTTTTCAACTGAACACAGCATTCACGAAATAGAAAATCATATTTTTACATAAAGTAGCCTGCGGTGTGTCATAATTACGTCATTTTCGATTTGCAGACGGTGTTTTGGCTACATTTTGAATAAAATTGCAAGGTTTTCTTCACCTATGAAAGGATCTTTTACATCAATCCACCCATTAATAATCAAAACAACCGAGTCTGGGCGACGAAGAAAAAAGGCGATATCCATCCAAGCCGCCTGTTGGTCGAGAGAGCCAAGTTCTCTCCCAACATCATAGTTTCTGCAGGTGTCCGCTATGAGGGCAAAGGACGCTTGCATTTCATTGACGAGAAGGCCAAAGTCAATGCTAAGTATTACGTGGAGAATCTTTTTCCTAAGCTTGTCGATGACTGTCACTCTGTCTTGGGAAATCAGTTCACTTTTCAGCAAGATGGAGCGCCCGCTCACGGCACCAAGCTAGCCCATGATTGGTTAAGAAGTCACTATCCGGACTTCATCGACAAGGATTCATGGCCGCCAAATTCCCCAGATATGAATCCACTCGACTATGCTGTCTGGGGCGCAATGCTTGAGACCTACGACAAACTTACCACAAAGCCGAAGAACATTCCTGAACTGAAAAATACGCTGCAAATCATCTGGAATGACCCTCCACTTGAGACCATTCAGAAGTCTGCTCTAGGCTTTCGAAAACGTCTGCAAGCTTGCGTAAAAGCAAATGGTGGTCACTTTGAACATTCATTGCACAAAACTTAACACGGCTTAATCTTGTGAATAGCAATAAGTAACCTGGAACCTTCTTACGTTACTGTTTGCGTCGTTACTTTGTTATTGCTGTCAGAAAATGCCTGTTGAAACGAAAATAACATTTCTTCACTTCAGGGTTGCGCCATTTTGGTTTTCACAATTCGAATTTCATTAGATTTACCCAAGCTGTAGATAAATATGTGTCAAACAGACTGGCGAAGTTTTGTAGCAAAATATTCAGCGGTTTTCGAGAAATCGCAATTTTCGTAATGGATTATTTTTTTGGCCGCACCTGCATGTAGTTCCCAACAGTGATCTCCTTTCTCCCACCAACTGCAAGATTTCCTCGTTTGTTCTTCTCTCAACCCAGCTGATTCTCTCCATTCTGCGCCAGATCCACATCTCGAAGGCCTCTACTCTCTAGTCGTTTTATGTCATCTTGCCGCATTGTCCATGTCTCCGAGCCGTACAGGACAACACTCCACACCAGTGTCTTCACCATTCTCTTCTTCAGCTTCATGTTTAGACTGCCTCTGAGTAGCTCCCCTCTTTTGTAGAACGCATCTTTTCCCATAGCTATTCTTCTTTTTATTTCCACGTGGCATCTTGCGTCCTCTGTAACCACACTTCCCAGATAGCAGAACTTCTTTACCTGTTCTATTTCCTCACCATTTAATGTGATGTTTACCATTTCCTCTCCTCTCTTACTTATCTTCATCACCTTTGTTTTCTTTATGTTAATTTTCATGTCGTAGTTCAGCGATATTCTATTTAAGCGGTCCATCATCATTTGTAGACCCTCTTGACTGCCTGCCAACATCGCCTGGTAGATTTTCAAAAACCACTTCGAATCAAACCAATTCGAACTGTTTGACCTAAAAGGTTTAAATTATTTGAAATAAAATCGATGATTGCATTGTCGAAGGTGTGGGTTGGGGTGTGGGTGTGGGAAGGTTCAGCTCCATCCTCCAATTTATTTCTCAGCACCCTTAGTCAATTTTATAAAAAAAATACTTTTGGACAGGGGTGGGGTTAGAACCGTTAGACTAGATATTATCTGGTTTTCAAAATTTATAGTTTTCGCTGTTTCACCGAGATGCATTTCCACACTTGTTCAGCTTTTCACTCTAAACCTTCACTACTCCGTTGGTGTGGGCATGGGACACCCGCTGGAGGGGTTGGTGAATCTCTACCACCATGGGGGCCCAGGTTGGGGCGAAAATCCTACTTGTCGCTGTTTGACCGGGATGCATTTCCACACTTTTCAACTTTCACTCTAAACGGCGTTTGGGGCGGGTTTGAGTGGGCCAAAAGCGAAATTTATCCGGCAATACCCCACAGAGGTTGAGGCAAGGTGGGCCGGTGGGTTAGGGGGTCGGTGGGAGCGGGGTGAATCCTAAATTTCCCGGGCAACGCCGGGTACTCCAGCTAGTATAAGAATAATCTCATCCATAAGTCTCATTCATAAGACAGCGTCGAGCCTTCTCGGTTGTTGGCCCGTCCACATGGAATGGGCTCCCACTTGCACTACGCTTACTAGGCCTACCTCGGAATAATTTGCCTGCTTTCTACAAGTTGCTCAAGACCTATCTTTTTAGCTGTGGCTGGACTGGGAGCGCCTCTGAGTAGGCTTCTTGAAGGGGCGCTATATAAATTTTCGGAATGAATGAATGAATGAATAAGTACGGTACTAAGTAGCCTTAAGCTGCTGTCCATTGTGCTAATGTAAACCTATATAGCGTTCTGCCTGTTTTTTGGGAAATTTAATGAATATATAGCACAAAGGTTGAAAATGATATTTTTTTATTATTTTTTATAGGGCCTAAAGCAGTGCCAAACATGGTGGTAAGCCTAAAGCAGTGCCAAACATGGTGTTAAACCTAAAGCAGTGCCAAACATGGTGGTAAGCCTAAAGCAGTGCTTGACTGTTGAGACCTCCGAAACCCGGCTTGGGGTCCTCAATTTTGCAAATTGTGAATGCACGAGTTTGATAAATTAATATTATCACATAGGCTTAATGACCAGCTAAATTTGGAGGTCCCTTGCAACTTTGAGGCCCTCAACTTGGGACCCAAGAGCCGGCACTTAGCACATAGGCTTAATATAGGATACTAGCTTATTTCCTGAATCGTAAAAAAATATTCTGGTTTAAACATCAGGGCATATGCGATTTTTTTCAAACCCAAGCCATATTTCAAATTTCACAATTCAGACCCTGGACTAGGCCTGCTTTAACTTGTTCAAGTGAGCACAAATTTTTACAGCAATCTAAATTACATTTGATGTGAAGTTCGAAGGTTTTATCAGCGTCTTAAAGAGCATCTTAAACTTTTCGAGTGGATGGAAATTCTTGTGAGCTGCTCAACTGCTCAGATTAATAGCTACTCACTTGCTATAAATAACTTATGACGCATTGTCATCGTAATCGTAAACTGAAGAATTTCTAATGCGCTACACAACAGGCAATCGATGGAGAGAGAGAGAGAGAGAGAGAGAGAGAGAGAGAGAGAGAGAGAGAGAGAGAGAGAGAGAGAAGGGAGGGAGGGAGACAGACAGACAGACAGACAGACAGACAGACAGACAGACAGACAGACAGACAGACAGAGAGACAGATAGAGGAACAGAGAGAGAGAGAGAGAGAGAGAGAGAGAGAGAGAGAGAGAGAGAGAGAGAGAGAGAGAGAGCGATAGAAATGCTTAATTGTATTGTATTATTGTAAGAAAGTAGCAAACAAGTATATAGGCATAGAAGAAGAATCTCCAGAAAAGATCTAGGTAGGCTAGGTTACGGGTATGCTACTTCAGAAGCTTTATTAAGACTTTTGGTGCTGTAAGAAACAAAAAGGAAGAGCGATTCCAGTGTGTAAGAAATTGTCTCTAGTAGATCGGTGCATGCGCTGAAGGCAGTGTTTATTGTTTAGTGTTTAGTGTTTAGTGTTCATTGACTTGCATGGCACGTCAACGTTCACACAACAGTAATATACATTTACAACAAAATTACAAAATTCAACTTTAGGCTATTTCTGCCATTACTGTGATTCAGACGACTCGGAATAACAACTACAGTTACTGTAGGCTAGACTAGGCTACAATCAGTGTTTAATCTAGACGTCTCTTGACGTGTCTGAAAGTACCCTCCAGAATTGACATCCCCCCCAGAAAATTTGACGAAAATGATAAGTTTTTAGTTGATGTTAACATCATTATTTTACAAGAAGTTTTATAACATACCGTGATATTAGGCCTACTTACTGTAATACAGTGGCGGCGCCAGGATTTCAGTTTGGGGGGTTGATTTTGACTATTTTGATGGATAAATAATATTGTTAAAAATATTTAAATGTTACCAAGAAATAAAACACAGTTTATTTCATTTATGGTGAAAATTTCTCTTGGATTGAACAAACAGATTCCGAGATATTTCAAATAAATTTTCAAATCGAGTTTGTACAAAATATTGGTTTTCCGAGTTACTGTGTTTTGCCTTTTCAGGGCAGAATAAGCCTAGGGCTAATCGCGAGTAAATGACTTGCTCAGGGTCCCTACGCGGCGGCTTGAATGGTTTGTAGTAGCCCTCGGACCTCACTGACGAACTTTAAATACAGGAAAATACAGGGGCGGAGCCGGGGGCAAATCCGGTCATGGCTTCCCCCATTTAGAAATTTCCTTATTTCTCACCAGCTATTTTGCCGAGGAAAGTGGACGTGGCTCCGCGTCAGTTTCGTAGGCTCTTCCCCATGAGCTAGTTTCGTAGACCTACAGGTTTTGAACAATAGGCCTAGCATATATATATATATATATATATATATATATATATATATATATATATATATATATATATATATAGTAGGGTGCCAACGAAATGCATGGTCAAAAAATTATTTTGCCCAATCCAGTTTCCCACCACCTAAACATGTTTTCTATGACAAGAAACTCATGTGTTGCAAATTTTATTCAGATTGATGAATATTTAGAGGTAGCTCAGCGCGCTAGTAGTTTATAGTAGCGTATCACATCATTTCTTCGAAATCGCGTATGGAAATAACTTATATCTACAGAGAACAGACTGTGCTGTGACTCATTGTTCATACTGACTAAGGATAATAATGTTACTTGTAATTTTTAATCTTTCCCAATTCTTGGTTGTTGTTATAATAACATGGATAAACCAAAAAAGGCTAAATAAAGACTGTATATGTCATTTCATACAACTTCCAGCACTACATGCCTTCATGATGGTGCCTGTGTTTTGTCTGTACAAAAGCGAATGAGCTTGGTTTGTAGACCAAAATCATGGAATTAGTCGATGCCAAAACGTTCAACACCAGATGGGGACTCCAGTGGCATAACATCAAGATATAATTTAACAGATTTAGAGACTCACATATACATAATTATTTGAAGCAGATCCGGTATGAAAACGGTATAAAGGTGATAACAACTGCGCTGGTTTGAATCCAATGCAAAGTGAGTTTATCGAGCTCATCCAGCTCAATGATATTCAGCCAAGACTGTTGGGACCACTATGAGCTCTTTCGCCTGGCACTGATATTTTTAGAAGGAGTGGAAAGTGGGGAATATGTGCGTATCCATGCCCCTGGAGCCCATGCATCCTAGAGCTAGTTAGCCTATAGATGGATGGCAAGGTCACATACAGTTTTAAAAGCTACTTATTTCACTCTCAATAAACGTCACCAAACGTGAGTTGTCAGCTCTCCAAGAGTTCAAAGCATTTGTGAAGTTGTACATTAAGTGTCTGTACGCACATGCATGATCCTCACATTGAACGACTTGAATCTTCCGCATGAGTTTGATGCATACAGGCAAACAACCAAACTGTTGCCGATTCAGCAATCAAGTTCCTCTGTAGTCATTTGTAGCATCTAGGTGAAATCCTAAATGGTCTTACTTTCTTTGATACAATGGTTCCTCTGGAAGGAAGCAATGGTCACAGCCCTAAGTAAAGAAACTCATGGGCAAACTCCTTGACACGTTTTTCTGCATGGCACATGTACTGTTACTATACCAATGCAGCGATGGTTTCCACAACATACTTAGCAGCTTCTTGTGGCAATTGGAATATCACATGACTTCTTGTCCTTAGGACCTTCACCCTAGCACTTGAGAGAGCATTTCTGAGTATGCTAGTGCTCCAATATGAGCTGAGAGTCTGATGGTGGTCAACAATGCCGCTGATTTATTCAATGGTGTCCTTGATCACTATGAAAAACAGAATCAATTTCTGTAATAAGTTGCTGCAGAGAGGCACTGCAATACATTTCTAGTTACTAAGGAGTCTACTGTTGCTCACCAGTAGACTAAGTGCTGTGCTCAATTACCCATCACTAACTTAGCAATAGTGAATACCCTTCATAGTAGGCCTAACGTATCTTAACCATTGAAACAGCATAGATATTAACATTGTCGAATGCTAAAAACTTTAACCACGTTGAGCTACCAGTAAATATCTTTAGAATGCTTCCAAATCTTGTGAATCTTATTATTTCAACAATGGATACATATTTGGAGGGTGGGAAGATAAAATTACAAACTTATTTTTTTAGTAGCACCCTAATGTATATAGTGGGTAGGTCTAAAGGTGAGAGAGAAAACAGAGTAAATGGGAGAAAATTAGACTTAATTAGTGTAAGCCTATACTAAAAAAAGGTCATCACCAGTGGCGTAGCAATGGGTGATGCAGCTTGTGCAGTGCACAATGCACATGTGCAAGGGCCACCGGCTGTTGAGGGGCCCCGGCGGTCAGAGTCAATTTTGTATTTCAAGAATTATTCAGAATGTGTTTATAGGCCTATCTACATGTCGGCCTACGGCGGTGGCGTTGCAATGGATTGTGCAAACTGCACTAGGGGCCCTGGTGGTTAGATTGAAGTTTTTACTTTCGGAATATTCAGAATGTAATCAAGTCTACATCATGTAGGCCTACTGTAGTGATCACTGATCAGTGGTGATCAGTGCTGAGGCGGTGGTGGATATATTGACACCGAGCAGAGAAGCGCTTCGGAAACTATGGTGGGATACCAGCTGCATTACCAAAGGATTCAGGAACGAAGGCATCTCAACTATTTTTGCGCCAGGGAATTCGCCCAAGTGAACATTTTTACATTTCGGAATTTTTGGTTTCTTCTGGAGTCACTTCACATTATACCAATTTGTTATATTGTTTTTTTTTTAGTCAACTAACCCAACTGTTTGACAGAATTTAAGTGTGGATGATGACAATTCACACTTAAACAGATGAAACAATTTTTGTTTATAAATTTGGCAAGTACTCAAATTGAATTTTCTCTGGTAGTCTATGATAGAAATGATTATAAAGACTAACCGGAGAAAATAATTGAAATTGTAATGAGCTAATTTGTATTTAATTTCGGGTTCGAAATAATGCAAATAGAGTCTATCGAAAAAGAGCCAGGCGTTTTGGTACAGCTTTTTTGTTTGAAATCGAGGAGGTTCAAGTAATGGCCGGAGGGGCCCACCACCGAAGCCCTGCATAAAGGCCCCAAAAAACCTTGCTACGCCACTGGTAATCACCTTTTTTGTCGGGGAAAATGGTATATGGCTTTCTGGGAAATTATAAATTTTGCCCGAGATTTCGACCAAATGACTACAAAATGCTATCTTTTTTCTGACATTTCCGCCAAATGACAAAAAAGATCGTCTGATTTGACAGCGACGAAATTTTTCCCAGAACCAAGATTTTACGGCCAAAGATTATAGCGGAACCTTGTTTAAGACCCAAGCCAAAATTTGTAGCTCCCTTAGAAAATTTCTGGATCCGCCTGTGGCCCAATAAATGCATTTGCAACATTTCATAATGAAATGCTTTTGAATAATCAATCAATCAATCAATCAATCAATATACTTTATTGATCATCATGTATATGTTGTAAGGTTCACGGCCGTCTACGAGGATGACTATCAAAAGATAAGGTCCCAACTTTTGTAAAATAAGGTCGATTTATTCATACAAGCAATATTTACAGCAAATAACAAAGGTTACCGTCTAGTAGAACCAAAGTTGACAAACCAGACGAAGCAGTACGGTTGACAGCACAGCAGACAACGGCTAACGAAGCCCAGGAAGACAGATGAACTGCCAGAACACCAACAGGGCGAGACGGCGACGTAGAAGACGGACCACACTCAACGAGAGACATCAAACCCACCAGCCTCACACATCACCACAACCGCAGAACAGGGACGTTAGCCACGAAAGCCAAGGCTTATATAGGCAATGCCCAACCCACAATACACCCACGCATCCCAAGACAGAAAGAGTACGGAAGAGTAGAAGGGCCGTAGACACCTAATGGCTACATATCCCCCTCCCAAAAGCATGAGGAGTCCTGAGGGGACGACGAAATATAGCAACAAACGCTACGCCTACAAGTTCATAGCATCAAGAATCGCAAAGCACTATATCGTTACAAGTTAGCGTACTAAGCAATTCATTGCAACAACTAACGCAGCACAAACTACTAACTAAAGCATCATCATAATTAACTGAGCGTTCATATAATTCAAAGTCATTCAAAAGTTCGAATCATATAAACTATAACACACGAAAAAAAATTTGGACACTCAACGTGTATACAAAAATGAGCCAAAAAGTTTAACATGTCATTGGCCAAAGCCAAACGAGACGAACGAGAACAGTGTCAACCACTGCACGCTAACAGAGAACCTAATTTCCCCAACAAGAACCCCCAACAAGAACCCCCAACTCTTGAGTAATTCTTGAAAAAGGCGATGAAGCTTCCACCACTTTTTCTGGAAAGTGGCTGCTACACGCAGACCAGACACTCACTGAAGTGTTCTGTTCGAAACTTTCAATTGACGGACGTCCTTATTTGACAACTGTGACGACTTTATTTTTTACTGTGGAAGTGACTGAACTGTTGCTGTCCTCTGACAACTGAGACGGACGGCTGAGAATATCCGGGAGGACATTTAACCTGCCCGGACGATGCCGAATGTCCAGATTGTACTGTTCCAGTTCCAAACTCCAACGCAGGAGCTTCATGTTTTTATTAGCCATCTGCCGGATGAACTGCAGAGGCTTGTGATCCGTATACACAAGGACCAGTGCGGACCCGAAGTACACACTGAAGGCTCGTAACGCGACCATCAGTGCCAACGACTCCTTCTCAATGGTTGAGTATCGAACCTCATGCGCGAGCAGCTTCCTGCTGATGTAGCAAATCGGATGCTCCAGTTCTTCGTGTATCTGAAACAAGCAGGCTCCCACACAGAATTGAGATGCGTCAACACCAACACAAAACTGTTTAGAAAAGTCAGGAGGTATAAGAATAGGTTGAGAAGCAAGACGAGAATTCAAATCCACAAAGGCACTCTCTGCTTCCTCATTCCATCGAAAAGGAATCCCTTTCTTCGTTAACGCCGTCAGCGGCAAAGCAATGTCAGAGTAATGAGGTAAATAACGCTTATAATACCCTGCAAGCCCGAGAAACGATTGCACCTGCTTCTTATTGCATGGCCTGGGAAAACGCAACACCGCTTCCACCTTCTTTACCCGTGGCTGGACACCATCCACTCCAATGTGGTGACCCAAAAAATCCACTTCAGCATTTGCAAATACACATTTAGCTAGATTCAAAGTCAAACATGCATCCGCAATCCTACTCAACACCTTCCTCAAGTGTATCAAATGATCCGACCATTCCAAACTGAAAATGATTATATCATCCAGATATGCATCACAAAAATCATTCAATCCATTCAGAACTTTCGTAATTAATCTGGAAAATGAGGCAGGAGCGTTTTTCAAGCCAAAACTCATATATTTCCACTGATAATGACCCTTCGGGGTAACAAAAGCAGTCAACGGGACTGAATCAGGATGCATTGGAATCTGCCAATACCCTTTGGTCATATCCAATTTTGTCAAATAACGGGATTTTCCCAGTCGATCAATTAAGACCTCCACCCGGGGCATCGGAAATGGATCCGCTACGGATAACCCATTCAGTTTTCTGAAATCTGAACATAAGCGATCCGTACCGTCTGGCTTAGGAACCATAACGATCGGAGCCGCCCAAGGACTCTCAGACTCCTCAATAATCCCAGCCTTCAACAACTGTTCCACCTCTTTCTCCACCTTAGCCATCCTCTCAGGATTCAACCTATAAGGTGATTGTCGAACAGGACGACCACCTTCGACCAACTCAATCCTATGTGACACCATGTTGGTTTTACCCGGTGATTTACTAAAGACATGTGCAAAGTCATGCAAAACATCACGTAATTCATCACGACATTCAGCAGACACATTACATTGTAAGACTTTATCCTCTAAAGTCAACTCAGTCACCTTCACATCCGTATTCACCAACAACACAGAAGCAATCACATCATCTTTCGATACATCATGCATCACATCCAAACGATCCACATATCGCTTCATCAAATTCACATGTACCACTCGTTCCGTTTTTCGTCTATCCGGCGTACATACCAAATAATCAACCGGACCCAGACGACGTAATACCACATAAGGTCCACAATACTTGGCCTGTAAGGGTTTACCCACCAATGGAATCAAAAGTAACACCTTTTCACCTTCCTCAAAAGTCACAACCTTCGAATGTTTATCATAAATTTGCTTCGACTTAGCCTTAGCAACAACAGCATTTTCACTTGCCATGTGCAACCCAACACGCATACGCTCACGCAACTGCAAGACATATTCAATCACATTCTTTCCAGATACTTCATTTGCAACATCTTTTGACAACCATGCCTCTTTCATTAACTGAAGCATACCACGCACATCTCTACCATACATTAAGTCAAAGGCAGAAAAACCAGTACCCTGCACAGGAACTTCCCTATACGCAAACAAAATCCAAGGGAGCATGGCATCCCACGAACCCGGATACGTTTCAGCCACCGCTTTCAACATATCTTTCATGGTACGATGGACTCTTTCACACGAACCATTCGTCTGTGGTCTATAAGGACTAGTCTTCAATTGTACAATGCCACATTCATGCACAAACACCTGCATCAAATCAGACATGAACTCAGTCCCACAATCAGAAAGTAGTTCTTTCGGAAAACCGAACATCGTAAACACCTCACACAAACATTTCGCAACATCCTGGGCCGTATGCATCTTTAAAGGAAATGCAAACGGGAAATGCGATGCTAAATCAATCACAGTCAAGATAAATCTGTTACCCGTTAAGGCACAAACACTTAAAGGACCAACGATGTCCATCGCGAGACGTTCAAACACTTCTTGCATAACAGGCACACTAACCATAGGCGCTCTATAATTTCTGTTACCTTTACCCAACCGTTGACAAACATCACATGAACGACAGTACTCACGTACATCCTTATTCACAAGTGGCCACCAGAAATGCTTCAACAGTCTGTCTAAAGTCTTTTGTGTTCCCAGATGACCCGATGCTGGTATATCATGGGCCACATGCAACAATTGCATTCTCAACTGACGTGGAACCACAATCTGTGACACACCCATCTTAAATGGTGTTAACTTGTCGTCCCACCGACGTATCAACACACCTTCCACTAACTCATACGGTTGTACACGGTCATCGCCCTTCGATTTATTCTCCGCCAGCTCAAACATTGGAATCAAATCAGGACAACTTCTTTGCCTCTTAATTAATTCTGATCTCGGAATACAGACATCCTGCCAGTCAGTGTCAACAATTTCATTCGACTCGAATAAAGCTTCCAAGTCACCTTCGTCTAAATGCGCTTGATCATCAGACGTACACATTAAATCATTTGTCAATAAATCCCGATCGACCGACTCTGCACTCTGACCCAGAATCGTCGGCTCCAAACGCGTCGGTTCACTGCACACAGCACTCTCTGTCGCCTTGCGTTCCTCTGCATATTGTTTAGCTTGAGCTCGGGTCGTAATAGCCACATCCACAATATCACCCGAAAGCGCAACGTCATTACCAATCACCACGTGCACACCATGCATAGGAAAAGAACTCAGCGTACAACAGAGAATTTCGCCTTTCACAAATGCACATTCCACGTTCACTTTCACAAGAGGGCGCTCCATAATTTGACCAGAAATACCTCTCAGAAGGCGTGTCTCATTTAACTGCACAAAATCATGTTCATCCAACCATTCAGCCGATACTAAAGATTGAAGACAACCTGAGTCTCTCAGAAAAACACCATCCTTGCGTTCATTCAAATCATTAATGACACACCCATTCACACAGAAAGGAGCATACATTTTATCAACAGTTTCAATAGGCTTCTGAAAACTCTGTTCCTTAACAGGCGCCGACAAAGTTTGTACTAAACCCACGGGTTTCGGACCCCTCCAGTTTTCAATTTCAGGCCCCTCCTTTCGTTGTAATTTCCGACATTGGGACCTTAAATGCCCAGGAATTCTGCAGAACGAGCACGTGACCTGCTCTCCAAACCCCTCGACGTCATCATTTTTACGATTTTGCTGCTTAAAGCCATACGTCCCTCTTTGAGGCGAACGCTTACTCCATTTTGACTCATGGCGTACACCTTCCTTGTACCCTGATCCCTGACGCTCCCACACATCTTTCTTCTCACTATCGTCACATGAGAAGCGGTTTGTACGCTCAGAAAAACTCCTTTGGAATCCCCCAGCATAATTACTCGGCCCCTGTTTATACAAAACAGCGTATTCATCTGCCATACGTGCAGCACTCGCTACAGTCTCAGGACTTTTGTCCAAAAGCCACTTGTGTACTTCTAGCGGCAACGCTTGTACAAATTGCTCCATCTGTATGACCTCTTTAAATTTAGCCAAATCATCCCACGAATTTGTACCCTCTACCCAACGTTGGAAAGGTATCTGCAATCTATACGCGTAATTTGCGAAAGTCTCCCGTGGTTCTTTTTTCAACCCCCGAAATTTCTTCCGATAGAACTCCGGTATCCGTTCATAAGCTGTGAGTAATGTGGATTTAACAACCTCATATTTCACACAATCCTCCAAAGACAAAGACGCAAATACATTTGCCGCCTTTCCCGATAGTTGTGGCTGCAAAAGGGACGACCATTTTTCCATCGGAATTTTATGCAAAGCCATTGCCTGCTCGAACGCCGCAAAATAGTGTTCAATATCCGAGGGGTCAAATTTAGGAACAAATTTCATTGCCGCCCCAAAACGAAAATCCTCCTTGTGCTGCACAGGACGGTCTGGCACACCTCCTAATTCTAACGTCCGCAAGTCAATATCGCACTTCTGTTTGTCTACCTCCAAAGACATCCGTTTCTCCTCTATGTCAAATCTCCTTTTCGTCTCCTCAGCCTCATCTTCCATTTTCATTTTCCTCTCCTCAGCCTCAGCTTCCATTTTCATTTTCCTCTCCTCTGCCTCAGCTGCCATTCTCATTCTCTCTGTCTCTGCCTCAGCCTCCATTCTCATTTTTCTCTCCTCCACCTCCGCTGCCATTCTCATTTTCTTCTCCTCTGCCTCAGCCGCCATTCTCAATTTCTCTTTCTCCACCTCCCACTCAAATTCTCTGTCCTCCTTAAATTTCAGGCGCTCCAATTCAACGGCCTCCCTCTTCGCTTGCGCCCGAAGTTTCCATTCCTCACTTCCTTGTTTAGGCGACAACGCTTTTCTAGCCAACTTCATTAATTGAGGTTTCGTTAACCCTTTAACGTCCTCACCCAACGTCGCACATTATTTTCTCAATTCGTCCACCGGCAACTCCACTAACTCATCCCATTCCAGAAGAGTAACTTCCTCTGAGGACGCCATACTAGTCTACCTGCGCAGACCACGGAGACCACAAATTCTCCCCAAAATTCCCAATTCTCACGACAGTCCACTTCAAAACTGTCACAAATGCGAACAACGCACAAAATTTCTGCCAACGCACGAAATTCAAATAGCCCAGGCCCCCAAAACGAAATGCGACACCGCAAAATTTCCGACAAATACGGCAAATTTCTCAAAATTCCGGCGAACTACACGGACCAAAAAATATCCGAAATTTCCCAACGGAATTATACCAACAAACATTCACCAAAAACACCCAAAACGAGCAAAAGCACGGAGGGCCCCCATTTGTAAGGTTCACGGCCGTCTACGAGGATGACTATCAAAAGATAAGGTCCCAACTTTTGTAAAATAAGGTTGATTTATTCATACAAGCAATATTTACAGCAAATAACAAAGGTTACCGTCTAGTAGAACCAAAGTTGACAAACCAGACGAAGCAGTACGGTTGACAGCACAGCAGACAACGGCTAACGAAGCCCAGGAAGACAGATGAACTGCCAGAACACCAACAGGGCGAGACGGCGACGTAGAAGACGGACCACACTCAACGAGAGACATCAAACCCACCAGCCTCACACATCACCACAACCGCAGAACAGGGACGTTAGCCACGAAAGCCAAGGCTTATATATATAGGCAATGCCCAACCCACAATACACCCACGCATCCCAAGACAGAAAGAGTACGGAAGAGTAGAAGGGCCGTAGACACCTAATGGCTACAATGTATACATACAGTATAGCACAAACAAACAGTAGTTGAAAATGTCACATGCATAGATGTCAAAGGGTTAAGCCCAAAGGAACGTAAGGTTCCGCTAACAGGGTTGCCCTAATTACACGAAGAATCAATCTATCATCAACTTTCTGCATAACAGTATATATGTGTATAGACAGTTGTATATGATCAAGGTGTAAAACAATCTCTTCCATTTTACAAGTTTATCGAAATGCATTGAATGTAAGTTATGCAACTTAAACAAGTGGGGAAAACAAAATAACAAACAGACTAAACTAAACTAAACTAAGCTAAAAAAAACTAAAAACACAACAGTTAAGAGAATACAACAGTGCACGTGTAGGTAGTGCACTTCAAAACAAAACCATTTTGTGCAATTATATAATTATATTAGGCCTACAATAGTTTTCTTATACAGCATCACAACGTTTTTGCCATGACTACGGACAACCCTCTTAACTCAACGCAGCGCTCGTGAATAAGCCGGTGCCCCGCGCTTGGCTTCGGTGGCGCTTTAGAAATTAGGAGATTACGATTACGATTACGAATATGCTACCGCGGACAATTTTGTTTCCTGTAAGCCTGGAATAAGGGTCCTGCTTGGTTGTTGGATTTGCGTAATATATTATAAATTTACTTTACAGATTTTAATCGGTAAGACGCTTTTAATTATTTCCAAATCATTTCACGAAACTATACAGCTGTAAATGCAGCAGCAGTTCAATATCAGCGATTTGAATGCTATTTATGGCTACGCAGCGCTGCGTTTAGCTGTTGAGGGTCACTCGATATCGCACGACGCCGGAAATGTCTTTGTTAACACGCTTTCAATGATGCATGGTTTTGCTGTGATAGAAAACAGTAGACTAATAAGTGACAGTTTGTGTATATGGTTGCGTTGTGGAGACTTGAGAGTCATCGATTGCCTATGAATTACGTATTATGGTAAACGTGTATTTTAGCATCGTAAATTATTTGTCATGCATGGGTTTCAGTGTTGGTCGAGGTAAACGTGTATTTTAGCGTATTTAATTATTTTCTCGTTGCAGCATTATTGTTTTTATTCATTTCAACTTCTAGTTTGGCAGGAATCATATTCATCGATCCAGCTTCCGCTTAGGCAAGGATTCGGCAAGAATTCGTCTAATCAATCCCGTTCGGTTTAGACAGGATTTATTTTTTATTCAAAATAACATTTTTGGTAATTGGGTAGTTTAGCGTCCCAAATTATACGAGGTTCCCAATGTCACCAAATTTTACCTGGTCATACCTGGCACCGATCGCACGCAAACGCACTTATTCCCGAAGTTGGGAACCACCCCTGGAATTTTTAGGAATTTTTTAAAAATCCAATGCTAAATTGCCCAAAACGCCTGTTTACTTGTGCAGGAAGTCACCTTTGCGCATGCGCCGTTACGTGCGGGATAGCCTTCAATTTTTGTAGCGCGAACCTTTCCTTGCGAAAGATTGTGTGAACCCCGCATCGATGTGGCTTGGGTAGTATTTCTTTGCAAAAGCTACCCCGTTTAAGTCTTCCTTCCGGTTTCCATGCACACATTTTACGATTTCCTCAATTAAATGTTTTTGTATATGTTTTTCAGTTATTATTGCAAAGAAATACTACCCAAGCCATATCGTGCGTTCGCGCTACAAAAATTGAAGGCTATCCCGCGCGTAACGGCGCATACGCAAAGGTGACTTCCTGCACAAGTAAACAGACGTTTTGGGCAATTTAGCATTGGATTTTTAAAAATTTCCTAAAAATTCCAGGGGTGGTTCTCAACTTCAGGAATAGGTGCGTTTGCGTGCGATCGGTGCCAGGTATGACCAGGTAAAATTTGGTGACATTGGGAGCCTCGTATAATTTGGGACGCTAAACTACCCAATTACCACATTTTTAATTAAAAACTATTGTTCATCAATCCAGCTTCGATTTAAGCGGTATTGTTAAAAAAACAGGTAAGGCCAAAAAAAATAATGTTGTGTTTCCGGTAACCCGACCGACCCTCTTTTATTGCCGCGACTCAAATAATTTTGTAAAAAAATTTTATGAAAAAAAATTTGTTATTAAAAAAAAATTTTCTCAATTTTTTTTTACATAATACGGTGACATTGCCTTCCGTAAAGAGTTGGATCTTAGGCAAAAAAAAATGTTGTGTTTCCGGTAACCCAACCGACTCACTTTTATTGCAGCGACTCGGAAAATTTTTGCGTAAATTTTTTTATTTACATTGACATTGCCTTAGAGTTTCACGCCTGCCTAACTACTTCCTGGTTGCCAGTCTTGAGAAACCTCTAGCCTTATCATTCTCACTTGAGTCACCTCTAACGGTGACTAGAGAAAATAAATCTAGCAACCTCTAGGTGTAACTAGTCACTGGCTTGATCAGTCTGGAACGACCCCTAGCAGTGATGTTTTGTTCGCGCTCATCTTCCCATTCCCTTCCCACTTTATCTTACCAGAAAAAATGTCAACAAAATGAAATTAATAGAATTGTTTTCTAGAGCAATTTTAGGTACAAGGAAATAGGCAGTTTATACTTGCTTAGAACACGTACTTTGTTGCAGCGTGTACCACTGTACCTATATGCAAAAAAGAGTATTTTGGTATAATTTTTCGTATAGTCACTGTATAAAAATATTTTACCAAAATAAAAATATTTTTCGACCTACCTACCCAATTTTTTTTAGCTCTGTTACCGGAAACACAGCATTATTTTTTTTTGGCCTAATGTTTGCTTTTAGCGTCCGAAATTATTTCAAGGTTGCATCCGATGTTATTTACTCCGGGTCTTAAGCGTCTCGCCGTTTCAAAATAACGCGTTAACTGACGAATGTTTTCAGAAACTTAGGCCTACTTAAATGGAAGCTGGATTGATGAAAATATTCATGCTTAGTTGGAGGCTTGGAGCTGGATTGATTAAAATGTTCTTGCTTAAATTGGAGCAGGATTCATAAAAATAATGGTTATCTAAATAGAAGTTGGATAGCAAGTATTGAATGACGCGATTGACATTAATAATTTCGGACGTAATGTGAAACTATCAGTTAAACCCAGAGTATATATTATAGGATGCTACCATTGAAACCATTGAAATAATTTCGGACGCTTAAAGCAAACATTACCAAAACCCATTTCTATTTCAGTAAAAATTATTTTTATTAATTCTACTTCTGTTTTTCAAGAATTCTTTTCGTTAATCCGACTTGTATCTGATAAACACTGACAATGCAATGGTGAATAATTAAATACGCTAAACTGCACTTTTATCTTGGTCGAATTCAAGTCGAATTGCTGAAAATAATTCTTGCAAAAGAGCAGTGGGATCAATGAAAATAACAGAAGTGAGTTTTATGAACACAATGTTGCTGAAATCAACTCAAAGTAGACAGAAGCAATTATTTCTAATAAAACAGGAATTGCGTGGATAAAAAATTATTGCTGCCTAAATAGAATCGGGATTGATGAAACAAATTCTTGCCTAAATGTATGCTGGATCAATGAAAAGGATGCTTGCCAAACTAGAAGTAGGATTGATTGAAAATAATAATGCTGCAGTGAGCCAATAATTTACTGCGCTAAAATGCTCGTAACTTACCACTATTGTTATTATTATTATTGTTATTATTACAGGACACAGACGTGTGTCGATTGTGCAAAGGAATTGAAAAGTCTGATGCACGAATAGGACAATTTTTATTAAGAGGTTTTACCCATTTATAGCTAGTTGTCCCTAGGTCTGATATCGAAATCTTAAAGTAAAATGATAAAGTGACACTTGTAATTGAACTTTTAAAAGTCATGGCTTAAAATCCTGATTGTCTTAGAACTTCTTTAGTGTTCTGCCCTTAAATCCTGTTTTCAGCATTCCAAATTAAATTCTGCTAAATCCACAAGTGACATCTTGCTTACGAACATTTGTCTTCTTGGGCAGCAAGCATCTTTGCATTTAAGAATCATTTGACACAAGTTTAATAAATTGTAATTAATGAATTATAATTGTTGCTTAAATAAAGAAGAGAATTCTTGGTTGTTCTCAATGCGTTGCCTTATTTTTAACAGAGCAAATCTTGTTACAATGTCGGAAGCGACCGATTGGAACAAGTTGACGATTCCGCAGTTGAAGGAGCAGCTAAAGAAACGCGGCCTGGACCAGACAGGCAAAAAGGCGGATCTTATCAGTCGGCTTTTAATCAGTGAACAGGGTACGTGTCAATCACAGCTGCTTATAAACTTGTCTTATGATTCAGAAAATATGAAGAAGCATATACAAGGTTTGCAACTGCAACCTGAGTTGGTTAATATATTATATAGGAAGAGCATATTATTACTTGGATACAGTAATCAATGCCACCAGAATATGAAATCATTTAATGCACAACATTATCGGTTTATAACGGCATTATGCATTTCATCGTGAAGAAACTAGCCAATCAATGAGTTAAATGTTGTTAGAAAGAGAAAAACCTGTACACAAGACTTGGTCATTCTCGTTAATATGGTCATACAAACCGGTAGATTGAGTGATTGCATTAGGAAAATGCTTTTAATTGTGCAGAGCTGTTTTAGGTTTTATTGCAGAACAAGAATTTCAGTTGGCTCAAAATAGCAGTTTGTTCTGGATTGGTTGTTGCAGCTGATGAGGATGAATCAAAGAAGACGAAGGGAGAGGGAACTGGAGGTCAACCAACGAAGGAAGAGACATTTGTAGAAACAACAGGAGGCTAGTGTTGTAACTCTCATGTTTTTAAATTTTTTCTTTCAGTTGACAATGGCTGTAATTTGTACGTGGCGTTTTAATCACAGATTTTTATATGGAACGGGAAGGGTGGGGGTTACTTGGCGGAGTGTCAGTCTGTCCATCCTCTAGAAAAACTGCAAATTAATGCAAATGGCATGTGGCTACTTAATGGCTCTACAGAATTGTTTCTTGTTCACAAGAAATTGTTGTTTCAGTTATATTTTATTGCTGAATGCTTGAATTGTGCTGTGCTTAATAACGATGGTTCTAAAGTGATCTGCTTTTAATTCAGATGTCGAGCAAATGGATACAACTGACAATCCAGATGCTGATGAAACAGCGGCCACTGAAAAGCCAGTGACTGAAGGAGAAGACTTCTCTGAGAACAGTAAGATGAGGGTTGAAGGCAGCAGTTCTGTTTGTGTAACAACCTGTTAGAAGTGCGCCATGATGACGATGATGACGATGATGATGATGATGATGATGACGACGACGATGACGACGATGATGATGACGATGGTGATGTATGTTTCGTTTTCTCTTATCTTTCAGTTACATTTGATGAGTTGGATGAGAAGAAAGAACATCAGCCGACGACGACGTTAGAAGCAGCAGACACATTGACTGTTGCTGAAGCGAAGGATGCTGCTGCGTCTGCTGCTCCTACAGCAGAAGATGCTGGTGGAGAGGGAGGAGGTGAGGCCACTGGTGAGGGAGGAGAAGGGAAACTGGAGGAGGCAGCAGCAGAAGAGGAGGAGGAGGAGGAGGAGCCCGATGTATCCGATCAGTTTGCCATTGATATGCCAAAGGACAGTGAGTTGCCATTTCTGTTGTTGCTCCTCCTAAAATTCTCGCTTTAATCCTGATTTTAGTAAATGCTGCACTTTGTTTGTTTGTCTTTCAAAACTGTTATTAACGAAAGCAAGTGCGCACCTGGCCATGTGTGACCATGTTGGGCCATGTTTGAGAGCAGTTGAAGCAGCTCTGTGTCTAACTGATACACATTTAACCTTTCATCACTGCTCAGAGTTTCATCTGAATAATTGTCATTTGGATGTTTTTTATTTTTCCAATTTGTTGCTTAGTGCTTCCTACACTGTCAATGCCTCCGTCCTGGACCCATGACTTTTGTGCTGCATGTCCCTGACCTCAATGGATGAGAAGAATTTCATATAGAAGGTCATCTTTAAAAGCCTGACTAAATACAAACAGGTCTAGTAAGTTACACCAATGATTAACAAGCTACAAACCAGCCAATCAGCGATCAACATAAAAGTTTAAAAGTCATAATTCTGTCCTTCGTTTTAATTCTCTGTGTGTTCGTTGTTAGCCATATAATGGTTTTCAGTTCAGATGTGTCAATTTGATCGATTGTAAAAGAATAGAAAGGTTGCTGTGCATTGTTAAGTGATCAATGCTTTTCTTAATCTGTTTTCAGTTTTCTGTCGTTTTCTCTTTTCAGGGGATTGTTTCAAACTGACGTGGAATTCTAAGAAGCTCATCGTTCCATTCAGAAACGAAGTCCATGCAGGTAATTAATCGCCTGTTGAATGATTCGACCCTATGATCAGTTGACCCTATGACCAGTTGACCCTATGACCAATTGTCCCTGTGATCAGTTGACCCTATGACCAATTGTCCCTGTGATCAGTTGACCCTATGACCAGTTGACTCTGTGATCAGTTGACCCTATGACCAGTTGACTCTATGACCAGTTGACTCTGTGATCAGTTGACCCTATGACCAGTTGACTCTATGACCAGTTGACCCTATGACCAGTTGACCCTATGACCATTTGTCCCTGTGATCAGTTGACCCTATGACCAGTTGACTCTGTGATCAGTTGACCCTATGACCAGTTGACTCTATGACCAGTTGACTCTATGACCAGTTGACCCTATGACCAATTGTCCCTGTGATCAGTTGACCCTATGACCAGTTGACTCTGTGATCAGTTGACCCTACGACCAGTTGACTCTATGACCAGTTGACCCTATGACCAGTTGACCCTATGACCAATTGTCCCTGTGATCAGTGAACCTGTGACCAATTGTCCCTGTGATCAGTTAACCCCATGATCAGTCAACCCTATGACCAGTTGACCCTATGACCAGTTAACCCTATGACCAATTGTCCCTGTGATCAGTTGACCCTATGACCAGTTGACTCTGTGATCAGTTGACCCTATGACCAGTTGACTCTATGACCAGTTGACCCTATGACCAGTTGACCCTGTGATCAGTTGACCCTATGACCAGTTGACTCTGTGATCAGTTGACCCTATGACCAGTTGACTCTATGACCAGTTGACCCTATGACCAGTTGACCCTATGACCAGTTGACCCTATGACCAATTGTCCCTGTGATCAGTTGACCCTATGACCAGTTGACTCTGTGATCAGTCAACCCTATGACCAGTTGACCCTATGACCAGTTAACCCTATGACCAGTTGACCCTGTGACCAGTTGACCCTATGACCAGTTGACCCTGTGATCAGTTGAGCCTATGACCAGTGAACCCTATGACCAGTTGACCCTGTGACCAGTGAACCCTATGACCAGTTGACCCTGTGATCAGTTGACCCTATGACTAGTTGACCCTATGACCAGTTTACCATGTGACCAGTTGACCCTGTGACCAGTTGACCCTATGACCAGTTGACCCTATGACCAGTTGACCCTGTGATCAGTTGACCCTATGACTAGTTGACCCTATGACCAGTTTACCATATGACCAGTTGACCCTGTGACCAGTTGACCCTACGACCAGTTGACCCTACGACCAGTTTACCATATGACCAGTTGACCCTATGACCAGTTTACCATATGACCAATTGACCATATGACCAATTGACCCTGTGACCAGTTGACCCTATGACCAGTTTACCATATGACCAGTTGACCCTGTGACCAGTTGACCTTGTGACCAGTTGACTATATGACTAGCTGACCCTATGACCAGTTGACTGACCAGTTTACCATATGACCAGTTCACCCTATGACCAGTTCACCCTATGACCAGTTGACCCTATGACCAGTTGACCCTGTGATCAGTTGACTCTATGACTAGTTGACCCTATGACCAGTTTGCCATATGACTAGTTGACCCTGTGACCAGTTGACCCTGTGACCAGTTGGCCCTATGACTAGTTGACCCTATGACCAGTTGACCCTATGACCAGTTGGCCCCATGATCAGTCGACCCTGTGACCACTTGACCCTGTGACCAGTTGGCCCTATGACCAGTTGACCATCTTGAATCTTGTGTTGATCATATGACCAGTTCCCCTGTGACCAGTTTACCATATGACCATAATTGCAGTTGACCAAATGACCATATAACCTGTTGACCATATGACCGGCTGCCAAGCTCCACACATTGTTATTAGCCTACTCATGGCTCATGATATGTGACAACCGATATGTTGCCAGGAATCGGTGACGAGCTTCGAACAAAAGTCTTTATATGAAATATCTGGTTTTCTTGTAAGAAATTGTGTTCTGATGATGATTGGTCTTCATAATTTTTATCATCTCAGCTTTTCTCTTAGTTATTCGTCTATTCTCCTTCGACCATCACAGCATCTTCTTCTCTCCTTTTATAGACCTGCTCATACTCTACATGTATGTCTAATTGCCTTATTTACTTTTCTATTTACTTTTGTGCTTGCAATCTTAGTCTCTGAAAGAATTGCGATTGCTTTGAGCAATCTCTTCTGACGCTCAATCTCTTTCTTCTTCATAGATCTTGTTCCAAGTTACAAAGAGCGAAGTCTCCTCATTTATCCGGTTGATTTGGCCGATCTCAGCTCTGACGTTTTCAAAGGATTGCTCGAAAGGACTCAGAAGTTCAGCATTTACTTCCATGACAAATCGTCTGGAAAAACAACGACTGGGTGAGTCATATGATACAAAACGAATGTCAGATGATGATGCTCTTTAGCTGGAAAGATTCCTTGGCTACAGATTGTGGTGTGGAATGTGGGAGAAAGCTGATGTTACATATCAGCAGCCATATCCAGCTGACAAGGAATGGGAGAATGGCACACACACACACACACACACATGGTTATGATGGCTGATGTTTTGCAGCTTAATTAATGTCATGGAACAGGTTGGACATAAAGGATAAACAAGAGAAAATCGGTTAATTAATCTATTCTAATGACTTCTGACACTCAATTTATATTATAATATGTGACCCGTTTTCACAAAACCGGTCGCTTCTTCAAAATTAAATTTTTCACTTTTTGGCAATTTGCTGTTGATGCTTCATTTTCCTTTCCAAAACTCTTAGCGGTTTTTCTATATCTCACATATAACCGGAGTTATAGAATTTTAAATCCGATGGTATACATAAACTGTTAAATGAGAAAATCGCGTGCAAAGTTTAGCGATATAATTATTGACATTCTCGTATGAAACGGCTATTTCTATTGGACCGATTTAAATACAATTTGGCCACTGCGTAGCTTCGACCATTGCAAGTGTACTCTACAGATTTACAAAATGTTCCCCATTTTGAACATTAAGTTATTTTAGTGAAAAGCGAAGAAAATAAATGATTCATCCCGTTATAGCGAGTGAGGCCATGCGACCTTCAATCGTTCACCCAACCACGGCTCAAGATTTGGTCACGTGTCTGTTTTATAGCGCTATTCTGGATTTGTTTCTGTTAGTCGATCTATTTCAGGCCACTCTCTGGGCGTACTAAATACAAGGCGTTCATGTTTTATTAATAGAACAGAAAAAGGGGATTTCCTTGTTCAAAACGAGACCAATCACGCTTTTCGATTCGGCCTGTAACCTAATTTAATATCGCAACAAAAGTAGCTAATTTTGACTGAAATTCTGACTTTCGATCTCGATAAGCAGATTTAGGGCTCTTAGTAAAAAATTAATTTTCACGCATTTAGATACGTCTAAACAAGCATTTTATTCGTCATTTGTGTTAAATATATATTTTAAAACTTGTTTTTGCATTCAAGTCAATTACGACCAGTTAGAGGTTTCCCATCATTTTGGTCATTTTCTACCTGATGACATGTTGCGACAACCGACTGGTTTCGTAAAAATTGGTCACATACTATGCAGACAACGCATCAACTGATGATTGCAGCAAAGGGTTAATGATGGTCAAGAATAGTTTAAAAGATAGTAAGAGCATTTATTAGGCCAAAAAAAAATAATGGTGTGTTTCCGGTAACAGAGCTCCAAAAAATTGGGTAGGTAGGTCGAAAAATATTTTTATTTTGTTAAAATATTTTCATACAGTGACTATTCGAAAAATTATACCCACTACTCTTTTTTGCATAAAGGTACATGCTGCAACAAAGTACGTGTTCTAAGCAAGTATAAACTGCCTATTTCCCGACTGTCTGCACCTAAAATTGCTCTAGAAAACAATTCTATTAATTTCATTTTGTTGACATTTTTTCTGGTAAGATAAAGTGGGAAGGGAAGGGGAAGATGAGTGCGAACAGAACATCACTGCTAGGGGTCGTTCCAGACTGGCCGAGCCAGTGACTAGTTACACCTAGATGTTGCTAGGTTCTTTTCCCCTAGTCACCATTAGAGGTGGATCAAGTGAGAATGATAAGGCTAGAGGTTTCTCAAGACTGGCAACCAGGAAGTAGTTAGGCAGGCGTGAAACTCTAAGGCAATGTCACTGTAAATAAAAAATTACACAAAATTTTCCGAGTCGCGGCAATAAAAGTGAGTCGGTTGGGTTACCCGAAACACAACATTTTTTTAGCCTAAGATCCAACTCTATACGGAAGGCAATGTCACCGTATTATGTCAATAATAATTTTTTTTTTTTAAATTAAAAAATTGTAAGAAAAAATTTTAAGAAAAAATTTTTTTTTAATAAAATTTTTTTTTTAAATAATTTTTTTTACAAAATTATTTGGGTCGCGGCAATAAAAGAGGGTCGGTCGGGTTACCGGAAACACAACATTATTTTTTTTGGCCTTAAGCGCCTCTTACAGACTAGCTATTCAGAGGCGCTCTAAGCGTGACAGCGCCGAGGAAATAAAAAAGACTTCAAGTAGCAAAGAGCTGAAGATGACACCCCCAATAAGATCTTATTACGGATAGTGGGAGGGAGGCCATTCCACAAAAAAGATGGATGGGTGATGGATGAAGGATGATGGATGTATGAATGGATGGATGGATATGTCAGTTTGCATTCTGCAATTAAATCCGTAGATCGACTAAAAGAAGAAGAAGAATAGGCAGAATGCGAATCTGATATGTTTTGGATTGTGTTTGCTGTTGTTTCAGTCAGGTGAGGCTTCTGTTGAAGTCATCTGCAGAGGCAGAAGAAGTGAAGGAGCAGCTGAAGGCATTTCGAGAGACGTTGACTGTTGATCACTTGACATTTGAATTCAAGGATTCAGATGGTTAGTCGTTGGCTCACACAGCATTTCATTTTTACAGGAGTTTACAGTTCATGTGAAATTAAGGCAATGTCGGATTTTGGCCATTTTATATCCATGGGATTGCTGCTTTTGTGGATTTATTTGCTTCAGTCCATTTGAAATATGCCACAGTTCGGATAATTTATGGAATCTCTCTGTTTGTTCATGCTGTAGCTTTGACTACATGGAGCTGTGGCTTTAACTACATGGAGCTGTAGCTTTGACTACATGGAGCTGTAGCTTTAACTACATGGAGCTGTAGCTTTAACTACATGGAGCTGTAGCTTTAACTACATGGAGCTGTAGCTTTAACTACATGGAGCTGTAGCTTTAACTACATGGAGCTGTGGCTTTAACTACATGGAGCTGTGGCTTCAACTACATGGACAATGTGAAGCGTACTATCCTGATGCTTATGCGCAATGATGCTCCATTCTACATTAGACAGCTCCTTTGTATTTTAGTGGCATTCATCATCTTTAACCAAGCTGCAGACTTTCTCTTTTGTCTGCAACACAGACAATGGTCCCATCTGGTTGCATCTTGTCCTCTACTTTGACCATTGTTTCCATTTAACTATGTCTAGTTAGGGCCCCCAGAAATTTGCGCCAAAAAATTGAAAAAATTGCGCACAAAAAACGATAAATTTGCGTGAATTTTGCGCAAGTTACAAAATCAAAATGTTCGCTATTTTTTCATTGAATCAGTGTACCAAAGTATCTAACAGTGTTTTTGTCATTTAGTGTAAAGCTTTGGCGTTCTAGAAATTAGACAATCCAGCCAAAAATGCAGTTATAAAGTTCCTATAACCATAAGATTAATGTATTCAGACGATCACACATAATTTTAATTTTGCAAAATTTATGCCCACCGAAATCTACGCTCATTACAAATGTAACTTCAAAATAGTATTATATATGCCTATAATTATTATTATAATGAATCACCAAGTTACACAACGTGCTGAGTACTAGCCTTCCGTTTTTGTGTGCACGCCTGGCGCCTATAGATTAAATGCGTTCGTTCTGTCATAAGCCAAGACAGCAAGCGACGCTGCTGTGTGACCGCTTTGAGAAACTTCGTCTAACACATTTTTTTGTGTGGCCGTGAAGTTCTGGAATTGTGTATACTATAAGTTTGTACGTTACTACCAAAAATATCGATCTTTAACTAAAAATTCATCTATAATTTCATCCCATTCGGCGGCCGCCATTTTGATTATCGCGCATCGGTCGTTGTTTCTATGTTGAACTGTCATGGGCCGCGGTAATTTTAAGTCAATCAAAGCCCAATTTAGAAAAATTAGCAAGATTTTGTCAAAATTTGCGCTAAAATCGCGCGGATTGCCAATTTTTGCGCTGTTGCGCTAAACCTGGAAATTTGCGCAAAATTTGCGCTGCGCAAGATCGCGAATTTCTGGGGGCACTATCTAGTAATTCTTCAACTTGGTTTGACAATTGATTCTAATTTTATGGAAGGTTTGCATTCTTTTCTATTGTTTCTGTGCATCTTTTTCTAAGACAGTTCAAGGATCTTGATCTTCTATCTCTAGTTGTTTTGGACTGCCAACTTCGAATGTCATGATTCTTTTTTATAATGACCTTTATAAACCATATTTTAACAACCTGTATTTAAGTGCAGTGTCCTAAATTTTTGTTGTATGTTAACAACACTACATGGATCTCAAATGATCATGTTGTGCTTATATTGAGATATTTGTGCTGCTTTCCTCTGACTTTTTCAGATGACTTTTTGCCGATTGTTAGGAAGGAACAGACTCCAGACACAGGTTTGTTCTTCCAGTTACTCTGCTGAATGATTATCTGGCTTTGGGTTTTGTGTTTAACAGCAAATGAAATGCAAATATCCTCTGGGTTTTGTGTTACGCTAGGGTAAAGGATCTGTGAAGGAGAAAAGAGAAAAAGATTAAGTCCTGGGTTGGAAGGACAGAAGATGTGTCTTATATCTCAATTAGGGTTTAATCACAAAGATGTCGATTTGCGATGATTCCACAATGGATTTATACCTTTGTCTATAAAAATTATCTTCTTAATGGTTCTAATCGAATGCATTTAGCATTCCAGATTGCTCATGATTTAATTTAATTGTACTTGCCATATTTGGCTGGGGTTAGTTTTTGCTCATGCAATCCATGCATTTACACTTGGCTGGTTGAGGGAAATTCAATGAGAATGTTAGTGAAACTGTTTGCAACGGTTATTGTTTTCTACTCTATCTGATGCTGTGTTAATACTTGTATTCTATGAGTACTCCTGTTCATAATCTTCAGTTGATGCCTGCATCTGGGATTTGTAGTCTTCCATTGAATCTTAATATTGTGTCAAATGACTCCCACTCCAGAAGGTCCTTGTTTGAATGGGACATTGGTAGGGGCACTTGCCAACCAACTCTTTGCAATCTTGCTGTGGGGCATGTAGAAGAGTCAGTGAGTGTGGCCAGGAACCTCATAAATGACATGGATAGGTGATTGCGAAATAAGTGTTTCTAGTCTCTGTTCTGCTGTGTTTTCTCTTATTGAAGGAGGTAAGTCGGAAATCTTTGAGGCAGTTGTTCGTATTTTGCCAATCTGTTTCTATTTGTCTCTTACAAAATATCTTCTTTTTTATTATTATATGATTTTTCGTAAGCAGCTGTTTTATCCAGTAATTTTTCTTTTGCGAAATGTCTAAAATATGTTACACGAAGAAACGTTATGTAAAATGCATTACTTTAAAAAAAATTAAATTGCATAAATTTCTGTATTTGTTTGTCCTTTATTTCTTCTTTGTCTACTGACTTTATGTCTTTTTTCTTTCACTTACAATGAAACTGAAATTTTTTCGAACAATTCAAGAGCACCACAATATACTGAAAATGCTATGAAGTCGTAAACTGACGAGCATAATGCCAAAGCATTTCTTTGCTTTATGAATAGAAATGCTAAATATGATCTATTAAATGGCAGCACCTATTGTTTCCCTGATGACAGGGAATCTCCCTGCATTAACTGAAAATCCCGCGCGTGGTTCGGCCAGCCGTTGAGCTGCCGCCATGTCTGCAAATGATGATGATGTAGTACAACAGGTGGTTGTGATTTACTGTTGTTTCAGGATCAGTCGTTCAGCGTCTGCTCTTTGTTGGTAATTTACCGATTGAAGGGGTAACTGAGGCAACTTTGAGCGATCTTTTTCCTGATGCTTTGCGAGTTATTTTGCCTCATAAGGAAATCGAAGGAAATGCTGAGAATTTGGAACAGACTCGGTAAAGAGAAGGGCCAATACACTCGAGATCGGGGCTTGTAGTGGCTCCTCCTTCTCAATTCACTCAATTAACTCTATCTCTAAACAATGATGGCCTGTCTCTAGATGTATGCGTTCAAAATAGCAGCAATGTTTTGGCCATTTAAATGCCGTCCCATTGGAGGACAATTTCTGACAGTAATTGTAGACTTAAACAGCAGCCGGCAGCATCAGGATATTAATAATTCTAGATGAAGAAAGTAAAAAAAGACTTCTTCTCGGCTCACCTTTTACCTCTTCTAACATTTTTTAACATTAATCCACGTATTCAGTTATTGCTTCTCTGTTATTGTCCTGCTGTCATTCTCACTTAGTTTCGCGCAATTGCAATTGCTGGCGGCGATTGGCTGAATGTGCGTCTGTCTGCGTCAGTCTGGATGTTACGTCTGTGCGTTGTTATGACTGAAACGTTTGCTAATCTGTTGAAATACAATTGACTAATTAGTACAATCGGCTTTAGTAAAATGTTGCTACATGTCGACTGTTCTTGTAGCCATGCGTACATAGAGTATGGATCCGAGGAGGAGGCAGCAGCCGCTCTTGAGACCCACAAAGGGAAGGAGTTGAATGACGAAAAGCTCTTTGTGACGCGAGCAATCGGCGTCCGAAAGGACAGATTCGGTGAGGAAACGAAATTACAGACGCATAGATGTTACTGGAATATTGAGGAGCAGGACGTCGGTTTCTATTGTTCGTTTTGGATTGAAACTTCGATTTGTTTTCTCCATGATGAGGAAAAGACTCGCTGCATAGATCTGTGTGCTCTTGATTGCTTCTTTTTTCACCTGAGCATCTAGCATGGCAGTATGGTTGGCAATCTCCTCTTACTTTCCATTTCCCATGTTCACGCCTCGTATGAATGACTACAGCGATTTCTGCAGCACCATAGCACATTGCATTATAGATGAACGTAATGGAGGCCATGATGATGAGATGACGACCTGTGGTCAGATGGATGGGAGGATGAACATTGACTCTGATGTGACTGATGTGTAGCAACCGACCTCTAGGCGGCTGTGGGTCGGCTGAGCAATATATTGTTCAGCCAGGCTGAATTGCTCCATCATTGCTGCCAACTCAATAGATTCCAGACGCACAGGAGATGTGCGTTCCCTTCATTGTGCGTTGAGTATTTATTGTTGACGAAAGACCTTAAGAATGGGGTAATGAGGATTGTGTGCTCAGAGTAAATGTCCACAGAATTTGTAGGTAATTAATTGTGTTGCAGCATCGTGACGATGTGTCGTCTAATGCGTAACGCATTGACCAATGACGGTTGGACAAGGCCAATTTAAGACAAAGGTCAACCAGATTAAGATCCATTTGCTAGGATTACCTGTGTTGCTTCAGTGCATGAATGCTAATTGGTAGTTGTTGGTCTTTTTACTGAATCTTGTTGTAATCCTTAAAGAAGGCAATGTCTTTGATATATATATACGATGCCATATCATATATACGATGCCACATCATATGTACGATGCCATATCACATATACGATGCCATATCACATATACGATGCCATATCACATATACGATGCCATGATGTTGGCTTAGTTCTGCTGTTCAGAATGATGACTAGAATTGCTAAGAGGTACGAATGTGTCTAGCGTAGTCAGACATGGTCGTTGACATTTCTTTCTGTCTTGCTGTGAAGGTCTGCTCAGTGACAGTCTGCGACAAATCTTCATCGACAAAGTTCGCAAACTGCAAAGAATTCAGAAGAATCCGTACAACAAAAGCCAACACGACCTGAATGAGATTGAGAAAGTATGAAAGATTCTCCCCCTCTCTCTGTCTGTCTCTCTCTCTATGTTTGTCTACCTTTCTGTCTCTCTCTCTCTCTCTGTATGTTTGTCTACCTTTCTGTCTCTCTCTCTCTCTGTATGTTTGTCTACCTTTAGATCGCTGATCGAAAAAGAGGGAAAATGTGATCCAGAAATAAAACGAAGGATAGCGATAGGGAAAACCGCCATGATTGGACTGGAAAGGATATGGAAGGACAAACTTGTAAGTTTAGATACTAAAAAGAGGCTCATGAGAGCACTAATCTTTCCTGCGATATTATATGGCTGCGAGACATGGACAAAGACAAAGAATATGGAGAAAAAGATTAACGCATGCGAAATGTGGATTTGGAGGAAGATGTTGAGAATATCCTGGACAGAGAAAAGAACGAACGAATCTATAAGAATGGAGATAGGATTGGAAAACGAAGAGTCGTTAAAACAACTCGCGACAAGATTGAAGCTAAGATTCTTCGGGCATGTAATGCGATCTGATGGTTTGGAGAAGGAAATGATGCTGGCTTGTGGTGAGGGAAGGAGAAGACGCAGCAGACCAAGGATGAAATGGATGGACAAGATACACGACATAACTGGCATAAATTTGGAAGAACTGAGGGACTTGTCTGCGAACAGAGAACAATGGAGAATGTGTGTGAGGACGATCGCTAGAGCTCTACGAGCTGACAGCACAAGGTGAAGGTGAATGTTTCCCACATTGCCAGAAATACTGTAGATAAAAGGAACTTTAGAAACTCAAATTTTCCTATGTTGTCTGAGAGGGAAATGTGACATTATGTGTCGAGTGTATTTTCCGGCCTACGGAAAATATCCGAAAATTTTCCGAAGAATATTTTTTTCCGGAAAAGCTACATCTCTAGTCAAGAGTGAGCTCCACTCAGTAAGTTATAACTGCATCGAATTGGTTAGCTCTGCTTTCATGGCAGACAAGCAATTAATTAGACTTTGCATTGAATTCTATTAATTATAGTTAATAGTTGTTTAAATTATGCAATTAAATTTATTTGTTTTTAAGGAAATATGTCATGTGCCCAAGGTGACGTAGTAACTGTGTGTGTGTGTGCGTGCATGTGTGTTTCACGTATAATATGCAGTGTCTTTTGTTTTTGTCGTCTGGTTTGATTTTGTTTGTTGTCTGATGTGTGCAGACGATTGTTCAGACGAAGGAGAAGTTGGCTTTGGACACGAAGCATCGCATCGGATGGGGAATGTTGTTGGGCAGATTAGACGAGAGCGCCATTGACAAGGATGATGAGCCAAAGAAGATTGGAAGCATCAACCAGAGAGGGTATGTCCCATTTGTGTGAAACCATTGTCTGCCAACCTCTGCTGCGCAACACGCGTCTCATGTCACACTTAACAGTTTTAGCATCTCATAATGAGGATAAATGAATACTACTGATCTCTGGTCCAGTCTTCTAGGTAATCACCAGAAATATTGCACATCTTTTGGTTGAAACATCATCATCTGCCGATGCGGCCACAGCGGTGTTGCATGTTCAGAGTCGTAATATTGTCACCAGACATTATATTGACCTTTTGAAATTATTAGACCCTGGTATTATTTGAGTAGAAATCAGCTGCAGGAGGAGAAGTAGGATTGAGTTTTGTTTTGTCAATGGATTTGTCTTTGGTGTGACTGTTAATTCAATTCCTTTTCCCTCTGATTTCTCTTCAGTCTTGATTCTCTTATCAATATTCTTCTCATGCTTCATTTTGTGTTCCAGTGTTACAACCAGATAGAGAAGTGAAACACAGAGAATGAGACAAAACAGAGAGTTTGTGATAGAAAGAGCGACAGATTGAGGAGGAAATGGGGAGCGAGATGAAGACAGAGAAGCAAAACAGATTTAAAAGAGAGTGGTTGATTTCATTTTCTTTCTAATCATTTGTTTTCCGTTACTGAAGCCTTTCCCGTTTCATGTCTTGACAGGCGCGATAACAATCAAAGAGGCCGAGGCAACCGAGGAGGTCAGATGAGAGGCAGCAACTTCCGTGGAGGCCAGTCACGGGGACTGATGGCAGGGTCAGCAACCGGTCTCAGTCTTCTTTACTGCACCTGAAAGTTTAAATATTATGCACAAAGAATTCTAGGCTGTAAAGTTCTGTCTTAGAAAGAAATCATGGATCCATCTTCTTAAGCTATAAGCTATGGAGATGCTTTGCAATGGTTCTACTGCTTATGATGCTGGCAGCGTTTGGTGAATTGTTCTGAGGTGAATGTGACATCAAAATTTCAGTTTATGGATGAAGTGACAAAACTGGTGAAGACAGTATTGTCCGTGAAGATCAGACGCTGGTCATAGTAAGGTCAGGATTTTGGTTCAACAATCGAAGTTCTGTGTATTCGTTATTAATGCAAATTGTTTGTGACGTTCATTAATCGTTCAGAAATGTTCAGTTTGGAATGTTTTCATGATTCGTTTGGCAGCTTAGATTGCATCTTCGTTTTAGCTCTGATTATGTTAGGAAGTTGTTGGAGGGAGAGTTGACTGACTGATGGATGATCTGATGACATTGTAGAATGGGAGGCAATATGAGAGGAGGTTTTGGAGGCTACAACGCAGGTGGTGGTGGCATGGGTTACGGTCGAGGTGGATGGAACACAGGCGGATATGGAGGTGGAGGCCAGTTCCAGTCTTACTACGGAGGAGGAGGAGCGGGAGGATCTTATCCAACCCAGAGCTACGGAGGTGAGCGTGGCTGTTTCTTTTCAAAGCGTTATTCATGTGTTGTCAATTGATGTGCTGCACATGTCTTCATCTTGATGTCTGTTTCTACTCTAACTTATGCTTCGTTCTTGTTTGGCCAAAATACAGAGCTCTATAATCAGACATTGATTTTATCTTGGATGGGAACCAACTCGTGGGGTGCGGTGGTGTAGTGGGTATGTTCATCGCAGTCGAAGGATTGCAGGTTCGAATTCACCTCAAGTCGCCGCATAGGGACCTTGGGCAAATCCTTCACTCGCAATTGCTCAGCGCTTCGGCATGAAACTCTGATGCAGTGTCCTTGCTGTAGTCGGGAGTGCCTCTGAGCAGGACCTTGAAGTGGTGCTATAACAGGTGCACATACAAACAAAGGACAGAGTTTCACTGGGATTTTTACTAATTAAAAGTTTATGATTAGCTTCACAATTACCTAATTATTTTCCTTTTACTCTATGCCTTTATAGCTAATAAATCTTGTTTTCATAAGTTTTAGGTTTTTATTTTATCTTTTAAAGAAAAACTGTTTTATTGTTGCATGTTTTGTGAAAATTTCAATATATGAACGGATGTGAAAGTAAAGTAAACGTCAATAGAAATTTCCTGTTTTAGAAATATTCTCATCCCGAGAGATTTCCCGAAGTTTATTTTAGGTTTGCCTTCGTTGCACAGGATCATTAGCCTACATTTTTTGTGGCATTTTGTCTTCTGGCATCAACAGCTAATTCTAATTAATTAGTTGAGTTCTAATTCTAATTAATTAGTTGAGTTCTAATTCTAATTAATTAGTTGAGTTCTAATTCTAATCAATTAGTTGAGTTCTAATTCTAATCAATTAGTTGAGTTCTAATTCTAATTAATTAGTTGAGTTCTAATTCTAATTAATTAGTTGAGTTCTAATTCTAATTAATTAGTTGAGTTCTAATCCTAATTAATTAGTTGAGTTCTAATTAATTAGTTCAGTTGTAATCGTAGGCGGAGGTCCAGGGGGCAAATGCCCCCAAATTTTGGGCAAATGTGTTTTTCGGGCAGAACAGACATGGGGGTTGGACAAACCTTTTTTGGGCAAACAGGCATAAGAGGATTTTATATTTTCGGAAGATTTGTACGAAATGACTAAAAAAGTTATCAGAAAATTTGGTCGATGAAAAATGTCGGTCTGCCAAAAATTGAAGGTATACTTTTCGGGCAAAAGTAAAATCTTTGCCCCCCCCCACTGCCGAAATGTCCCCTACGCCTATGGTTGTAATTCTAATTAATTAGTTGAGTTGCAATTCTGATTAATTAGTTGTTCTAAATAAACTAGTTTTTAAATTTTGAACGAATGCTAATTCTACTTAATTAGATACAAAATGTTAATTATCTTCCACTGCTGTTGATGTGATGTCAGAACCACTCTTCAATTCGTAACTCTTTCATTTCCTTTAAAATAATTCTTTTAGACGACTATAGACCAGACTTTGCATTGTTCCTCTGAGCTGTCATTTTATCTCATTCAGTTTCGTGGTGTGCACGATAAATTCTTTGATTTGACTTCTGTGATTAATGAATTCTGATCAAGTTGAGTCGTCATCTTCATCTACGACTTTGTAATTATTTGTTGATTCACTCAGGCGGCTACAACCAATTCTCTGGCAACAAGCGAAGAGCTTCGTACGACAACTACTCTGGCGAATGGAAACGTGGCAGAGGTAGAGCAACTCATTCACTCTCTCTTGTTTAGAATTAACATCTGACAACAGTTGCAGCTGCTCTTACCTTCTGTGCAGCAGGGCATCACCTGCCAGTTGCTGTCCAGAGAAGTGTCACCTCTGTCAGTTGTCCATGCTTCTAGCATCTTAAACTGGCTCAACATGATTTAAAACCAGTTACAATTATGTTCAAAGTCTTTTGCCTGTTTTCTCAATTTCCATTAATACATGAAGTACTTTTAATTTTTTAAAAATTATTTAGCTAACAGAGCAGAAACTGGTTACATTTGCAGGTTCTTATCAACAATACTGAGCACCAACTGATTGTATAATCTGAACAGACATTGGTGAGTTTGCCTTTATAATAATAATAATAATAATAGTGGCGATTTCGATGGCACCGTTACACAGCCATGTCTTTACAAGGGAGCCTCACATACTACTAAACAGCACGATAGGCCTTGAGAAATAAATAAGTCTTGAATCCAGATTTGAAGGAATCGACTGAGTTGGCCACTCGCATAGAAGGATCTTTTGCCAGAGAGCACAAGCGATAAATTGGTCAATCATTGCTAAATTGTAATCTATGAGATTTTTTTCTATGTGTGTTCTGAGTTAAACAATTTAACTTACATGATTGTAACGGTGAAAAGTATTGAACTTAACTCTCAGTCTGAACTCTTCATGGAACTTTTTTGTGTTCTTATTAGACTTGAAGACATGTCTCCAGCATGATTATGTGAATACCATACTACTAAACACACGTTACACAGCTGAGATATTTTGTCCATTGTGGTCTGATGTTTGTTGCCCACTTGCCCTTCTGACCAAGTTCAAAGTGCACACTGAAACCAAGCAGACTTTTAGCATGAGTAACTAGCATACTGGGAAAGGTTAATTTTTATCATAGTGCTGCTATACAGATCGACCAGCTCTTGTTTTGATGACTAATATACTCTATACTATATACTATACTATTTTTGGATTTATAAAGCACCTCTCACAATACAACCTAATCAGAGGCGCTCCCAGTGCAAAGATCCCCTTTAAAGTTTTAAGGAAACGTGCAGAAACAGCAGTGCTTCCAGATAAGATCCGAGTACGAATTATAGTAAGGAGGCCATTCCAAAGCAAAGGGCCGACAGAAGCAAAGGCACGATGCTGGGCTGTAGCAGTCCGAGACTGTGGTACAAGAAGGTCATGACGGTCTAAAGCGTGGAGAGGACGTCCAGTGGTAGTTGAGATCACAGAGGTAGCGAGGAGCTTGACCCAAGAACATCTTGTAGGTAAGAAAGAGAATTTCATATTGAATCCGCAAAAAAAACCTCTACCTCTGACTGTAGAAAATTTCTACAGTCGGAGGTAGAGTTTTTTCTACTAGAAATATCTCAGTCTCTGTGTGTGTGTATCAGTGTGTGTGTATGTCTGTCTGTTTCTCTCTTGGTTTTAGGCAGCTGACACACAACACGTCCCATCGTAAAATTACACTCAACCATCTCTCTCTAAAGACCCGGCTGCATCTGGCAGCAACTGTAAAGCCCTACAGCTGTTACGGACGATAGCTAGAGATTGGGCGTCTTTGTTTTACTACCAGATAGCACTGAACTGTATCATCATCATCATCGTTCTCTTCACCTTAGTCATTGTTTCCTAACCTGTTCTTCGATGTAGTGCAGCTTATTAGTTGCGTCTGTTTTTTTAGCGACTGACTGACATGGGCGCCCGCACAAAGGGACAAGAGGGGCACTTGCCCCCCCTGGAAAATCGAATTCATATTTTTTAACTACTACTTTTGGGGTTTTAATAAATTTCTTCACACTAACTTAATGTTACTCATTATACAAAACATGAAACTGAGAAATTGACATATACATATAAAAACCTCTGTGAAAAATAACCGTGTTCTTAATTTTCTGCTTCGCATTTTAAAGCTCTAGCAAAAACATTGACCTTGACCATTGCTTGTAGCCCCTCTGGCAAAAATTTCTGTGGACGCCCATGACAGTTGTTTTGAAAATCTAACGGAATTATGTCGTTATCTCATTATCAATATCATACTTGTTGATAAAATACTTCATTGAGAAAATGGATGAACTCCTGTTATTGTGATTCTGTACGGGGATTCTTTTGTTGCCAGTTTTAAATTAAACGACAATTGCCGTTATCATCGCCCTGTGGTGAGGGGTCGTTTTTCTATGTCAAGATGTCATCCGATTGCTACTGATTTTTAATCGGGTTAAACTTTACACAGCTTTCATTGGAATTTAGAAAGATGAACTTCCTTTTTCGGTTTAGTTCGAATCATCCAAAGCCTCCATTCGTCTTAAAATCAAATCAATTTATTGATCCCAGTAAAACAAAGTGTCAAACTATACTAATAAACGTAATCAGTTAATTAAAAGGAAAATGAACACGTTGAAACAAAAGAATATTCCAGATTAAATTGGAGTAATTATAGGCTTTAATACAAGAAGGGACAATAATTGCAGCTAGATAGGCACCGATTGAGTCTTCACGTGACTGATTAATAATTAGTAAGTCTTATTTGAAATATATATCAGCACAAGACTGGATAGAAAGTGAACCGAGAATAGGATAACTAAATATACTGTGATTTTGTAATCGTATACATACGTACGAAAGTTCGTCTCTCCCTTCCAGTCCGTTCTATATGCAGCTGACAGACTTGTACACATAAGCCTACATGAGAGCGAATCGTAATTTCTGGAGCATGTCAGCAGTTCATTCTGTCGCATTTAAACCAAGGACTCTATACACAGGACTGGTTTCTTCTTTAGCCGCCTTGTACAGGTGTTTGGGCGAAAATTATTATTATATTCGTTTAATTGGCAACAAAACTGATAGACAAACCGCTATCAGGTAGGCTACAAAAGTAGTTCAACAAATGAAATATAATTCTAGGCTACCTAAAATTGTTTATATGTCCATAACAATTGAATCCATCTTAGGATGAGTGTAGAAAATTACGTAAATAATTGCAAAAGATAATGATTTTGCGCTTTCAAATAGGCTGATGAGATGAGATCATTTGACATAATTAACGGACATAGGTGGCTTTCCATACAAAACATGTCTTTGAATGGCAATACAAAGTTGTGAGGGCGTGGTCTCAATTTGTATGAACGATCGACAACTGGTGGGATATACGGCTCTGGTTGCATCTATGAAAGCAGATCGACGAATAACTATGCTTGCCAAATAAACACGTTTTGCTAACATGATCCTTAGCGATAGAAACGGAATTTTTAGTGGATTGTCATCTATCGCTGAAAGTGAAATCATGACCACAATATGTTCACAACTTCACAAGTAACCTATCCTCTAATATCCTTGCATTTAACCATTATAGTGAAAATTGAAAACTTTTCTGACGATAATAATTATACGCGCTATAACAATATTATTTTGGTAACGACTTTTCTCTAGCTATCTATGTACAAAAGGACAAGCACGTGAGCGCAGAGTTGTTAAAAACGGATCCCACAACTGAATGCGTAATTATGTAGGACACTATAGCGTCACCTCGTGACGAAATGAGTTTAAATAAATGTCATTGTCGTTTTTATTCCCTCGCCCGTGCGCTTTTCGTGCCAGAATAATAGTATCATTGCCTGAATTTAAGACACTCCTTTTCATGAACTATTACCCTGTTTCATCTGATCCTCCACCCTCCAATTCCTGGCCCAGACGACACCCGCCTTATAAGTAGCTGCATGTTCCGCCTCTCTGATCCTATGCATATGGTGACTCGACCCGGACCACCACGAACTACTCTCACTGACAACTCTTCTAACTCAACGCAAGCGCTCGAGAATAAGCTGGTGCCCCGCGCTTGGCTTTCGAGTGGCGCTTTAGAAATTTCGAGATTACGATGAATTTACTCCGTCACACCACATTTTAATTCTATGCTCATACCTTTCTCCCATAAAACTTGTGACGGTGTGAAAGTTTATACATAAAGAGACACACAAGCAGCATTAATAATCATCAAGTCATAAAAGCAATTGCTTGAACAGGTTTGGAGATTTCAGGCTGAATATTCGTAGTTATGTCATTTGTCCATGCTTCTGGCTTCAATGTCATCGGCAGCGATTACTTTTATGTCGATTATTACTCATCGCCGGGGAAATGCATGTTCCTTCTGATTTTAGAATTTTTGCCCTACAAATCCAACAGACAAGGCTAAAGACATTCTATAGGTACTATATTGTATTTGATCAACTGCTTTTTGTACCTGATAGCGGTGTGTTTTTGTTACCATTAAATGAATATAATAATAATAAAAACGGAATCCACGATTCGGATTGCTTACTTGCCTACTTTGTGGTAGCGCTCACAAGTGACAAAAATATGGAGCTATAAGAAATACGTGACGTCATGTATTGTAGTGTAGAATCACAAAAAATATATTCTCTTGTAATATAATTGTTGATGTTGTCCTTGTGTGAATAATTCTATGCTTGGCTTCGGTCGGAGTCGGTGGATCGAAGTGAAAAGGAGAATTTTTACAGATTTTCACAGTTTAAAATGACGATTCCGTGCTGTGGACCGAAATGTTCTGCATTCTGCGCAATAATCAGTTTTTGGGGCATAATAATGCTGGTCAGTAATAGTTTTAACGTTATTCAGTTGTCTCTGATTCAAGTGTCAAATCGCTTTGAACAGTTACTTAATATTCCGGTTTGGCGACTAGAACTGGGCAAACCAATCCGGTTTGAGTTCATCTTATGATCACTGGACAAGAGCGGTTTGACTTGTAGAGCCGCTTCTTTCAACTCTTGGCTAGATATAAATTGTTAGTTAAACGGAGCCTATGACGGGGGCGGGTCTCCTCTCAGGTGACCTCGATATCGATTCGGCGGATATTACGAGGTGGAAAACGCAGGATTATTTTCCCCCGTGATTACGCCCCGACTGTTGTAAATACATTGCGGTATAAGATGCCATTACTTTCACATATCTAGTATGATAATATCATCTTTTCCTGTAACTTTTGCCACCGGTGTCTTTCTGTGTCTATTAGTCTGTCTTTGTCTCTCAAGCTTTCAACGTGTGTTACCTGAGACATGATATGACAGGATATGTTCAGTACTAAACGAATTGAATAACGTTAATAATGAAAATACAAGTGGCAAGATTTAAGAATAAATGATCACTGGCCATGCAAAGCAAAAACACTCAATTTAAACTTTACATATCATCAGTTATACTTTCCATAATGGATAAATATAATGATATTGATAGTATATAAATTGAAGACAAAGCAAGTCCTTAACAGCTTGTAGAAAATGTTATCTCCTGAGAAAGTTTATGCATTTAGTGAGAAAGTTTTCTATATTGGACAGATGTCTTGTTGACGGTGTTCGTTTTGCATTCCGTTATTCTTTAACCTTTAAATCAGATATCTAAGTAATATCTATATAAATACAGGAAATGTCTTGCGATTATCTTCGTTTAGCTTTTACAAGATATCAGAAGGTGGCTAATCAGTTGGTCAATCATATTCCATTGATCAAATGTAATGAAATTAGCCATCTTCCCCACGATGAAAGATGGCTAGAGAAGAATTTAAATTGGCTTAAAATTACTGTAGAGAAAAATGACGACAGAATTGCACCATGCAGCCTATTCTTTGCTCTATCTTCTGATCAGCAGTTGTCAAGGCAACGGGGAACGGTGGTGTAGTTGTGAGTTCAGCGCCTTGATGCCGAAGGGTTCCAGGTTCGAATCTACCTCAAGCCGCCGTGAAGGGACCTTTAGCAAATCCTTCACTTGCAATTGCTTGTGCGCTTCGGCGTGAAACTCAGTGCAGTTTCCACACTGCAGTCGGGAGCACCTCTGAGTAGAGAGCTTGAAGTGGCACTAAAGCAAATGCAAGAAACAAATATAAATAAAAAGTTATTTTCTGCTAAGGCGAATGACCTGCTAAGGTGAATCTCTTTCATAGAATTGAAAGAGATTCTGAACTTGCAGTAAATGGTTTTTTAGACACTGTATCTTCATTTCTTGCTTGACTGCACTTGAAATGTTAAGTGAATTATAATTCGTCTGATGATGGACTGCTCGTAGAGAGGTGGCAGATATGTATACTCTTCTGAAAGCTAAACAATTGGTGCTAGCCTGAACTGAATCCTGTCTCTATGTGTGTCCTAGGTCCTGTTGGGTGTATTTTTCTAAACAGTGCTAGCCTTAACTGAATCCTTTCTCTGTGTATGTCCTAGGTCCTGTTGGGTGTATTTTTCTACATCGAGTCCCCAGCTTTAGCTGAGGATCTTCCAATTAACGAGGATGACTGGGCGGCCGGTGGACACAACTACACGTACATCTCCGACCTCTACCAAAAGGTGGCTGTCAACTGTTGGATTGCGACGGGAATGTACGGCGCAACGTTCATCTTCTCCTGCATCATGTTGAAACTGAACATGCGCAGTGGCTACTCAGCCTCATAGGAACTTGTCGTTCACGCATGGATAACGCGATTCCTGAATCCTGTTATCTTGCGACAAATAACGTTGAGTTGTTGATGGTGAGAGAGAGTGAGGATGATTTATGACGAGTCTATTCATCGATCTGTATTGCGATTGACATCAGTTTAATATCTACAGCAATTCAGGTCTTGCTAGCTGAACTCTGATTAATTAATTAAAAATAATCTGTAATAATTAAGGCCACTCTAATACTAGTAACGACCGAGAAGAGGAAGACTTTCAGTTGTAGCATATTATTACTGGTGAATATATATTGACTTTTGTCTTATGAATGATTTGATTCGTCTGAATCGATTGCACAGAACTAAAAATTGTAAAATGTTGTGTCGTTGGAAACATTGTCGTCCTGTAATCATTATCTTTCATCATTTATTTGACTGAAGATTTTCGCTGATATGATAGTCAGACGGTTTTGTAGACGTGTCCATCATTGGCCATCATCGTCATCATCTTCAATTCGATCGGAAAGGTAAAATCTTGCTGAGGTGCAAAATGCTGTGGAATGAACCCAGAAATAGAGATATTCTGGAGGTGGAAAACTGGAAATAACGTGGAGGTGGAAAGAGTCGTGGATGAGATGACTGCTAATGAGATTCCAACTTCACAGATGCATTCCAACTTTCACTCTATTCATTTGTGTCATAACGACAAATGGAAAATTTTAATAACACGTCACATGTATTCGCCTTTTATTGTATTTACATATGCATTGTTACAAAGTCTGTAAAGTGTCATTAACTTGCATATTATATATTGTATGCATGCATATGCATGACAAATGAATTAAAACTTGTATGCATTGATTACCCACTGCTGCCAAATGACTGGCAGCAAAAGCTGATGATATGATGAGTACACATACATGTATATATATATATATATATACATGGATAATATATATATGCATACATGTTTAATGTTGTGGTAGGATATAAGCTGATATGATGAGTACACATACATGTATATATATATTTATATATATATATATATATATATATATATATATATATATACATGGATAATATATATGCATACATGTTTAATGTTGTGGTAGGATATAATCTGTGAATAAATTGTTGACATATTTTAGTGCTTCAGCGCTGAATTTGATTAATATTTGTCAAATTTAGCCAAATCTGATGGATTTTCAATTGTAGTAGTCTTTGAGCATTTTTTCACATTCTTGGGAATTTATTATTGTTGTATTATCTGCAGTGTGAAATATTAGCATTTAGTGATTAGTGTGCTGGACTGTAAATAAAGAAGCCAGAAGTTCAAAAGATTCCTGCCAGTGGTTGGACGTTTCAAGTTCTGTGGGCAAGCTGATCAATGAGTGCAATAACTGTACCCTCGTTGGTGGGTAGATGAGATGGCAAGGGAGAGGACTGGTCACCCATCCTCGTATGCTGAGGCTAAGAAAATGAAGTCGCCAGCAGTTCATATCCACGGCTGTCTCTAAGACAAGATTGAGGAACTGCTTTTCTTCTACAATATAGCGCTTTAAATTTGCATATTTCTATGGTAAAGATCCAATAAAGAAAGATTTGAATTTTTACTGACTGGCTTGCTAAATATGATCTTAAAATATTTTGAATGTGAATTTTATGTTATTGCATTTATCTCCATGAAATTTCAAGCCGAGTTCTTTTGATTCGTTCCTTTGCTGGTTTTTTTTTATGTGCGATTACCAACGGGAAATTCTGGCTAGAGCTGGAAACAATCATACAACTCTAAATGCAGTAATATTTTTATACAAGATTTTAATCCAGGCAAATGACTTTGTGGGATTGAAAGTTCGTTGTAAGCCTATGAGAACAGATTTTACTATCTGTATTTTTTTTATGCTGGTGCTTCAACTGAGAGATCTTTGACCCACAGGTCACTGAAGTCTCCTTTAATTGGAACTTGCATCTATACGTTTTGACAGTCAGTTTGAAATATATTTACTGAACTGAAAATTTTGCCTACATTTGATATTTGAAATATCTTGCGCTGTACTAGTTGAAATTTAGTGTTAATAATAGAGCTGTAATGAAGATTCACTTTGTATTTGCTTCGGGACCAAATAGCTATTCAGCATTTGTTTGTCGGTCGAAATATAAATAGTAAGTGACAATTATTTCTAGGCTTAGCTAAATTAGTTCCGTTCCTAGTTTACACAAACTGACAGAAGGATGCAAAATTACAAGTAGTTAACTGTTTACTTTTGATTTTTTTAATAAAATTTACTGAACTGAAAATTTTGCCTACATTTGAAATTTGAGTGTTGTCAGTAGACCTATCATATTCGGCCGAACAGTTGGTCAAATTATTCAACCGAATAGTAGCGAATAGTAGTGTTCACCGATTCGGTACCAGTGATATTTTCATTAACGGAAATAGAAATTAGAAGTAAAATTATTAATTTTCATTAACGAGAATAAGAACGAAAATTGGGAATTATTTTGAGAACGAGAATAGAATTAGAACTGAAATAGGCCTCAGAGAACCGAATCGGTACAGCCATAATTATAGTTAATAATAACTACCATCCATTGTTGTAAGGAACTTCTGTCAGTGTTTCACTCTTTGTAGATCATTGAGCTCAATTATACTCAATATTATGTTATAGGTATATATAATGTTATATATATATATATGGTAGTTCTTAGGATTTGATGATTGCCATAGGCTATAGTCAACTTCCTGACGTCCTTAATCAGTCTGTTAAAAACGGTTGTTAAGAGGATGCAGATATGGAATTTCTGCGAATTCTTTAATTAGAGCAGTGCTGTCCAACCTTTTTGGTGCCACGGGCCGCAAAAGCAAGATTTTTGATGCCGAGGGCCACAACACTAAAATCAAAATTTATCGATATATTAACATTGAAACGAGTGTTGAAATTTAATATGGAATGATTGTAACCTATCTATCAATCTATAACTTTTAGCTATCTGTTATGAAATTTATATACCGCAGGTTCGAGAAAACTATTCAGAGATGCTCCCGACCTAGAATATGGTCAAAGAGGAAAGTCTTGAGCAGTTTATCGAAAGAGTTCGACGAGTTCCACAGGAATAATAGGCCTACTAATGAATAATAGCATGTAGACTACACAAATCACGATTCTCATGCTTCACAATAGTCGAGCACCAAAATATGCACGGCAAAGGTGGCGTTTATCTATGCCTCGCACTCAGTTTTGTCGCCCAGCACAGTTTGGCCAGCTCAGTTCTTCAGTATACGTCGACCAATCAATTTTTCTGGCTATAAGATCCACTTCATGATTAGAACGAATTTCCATCCTCCTTCTCTGACTTTCATAAAAAAAATCGTCGAAACCAGAGTCTCGGTCTAAAGAGCTAGCACTATGTAGTCCTCGGACCAGACAGGATCAAGACATCGACGTTCGCCATCCCTGGGTCTCTTATCGATGGGTTCTTTTTAACCCTTAAGAACTAGAATTAGACTATCTCTCGAAAGGAATGGTCGCAGACACTTGCAGACGTATTGGAACTCTGTGCAGATCTCAGGAACTGACTAGAAGTGAACGGTTTGGGGCAGTTTGCGAAATGAGTTTAGCTGAGTACAGTAATAGGAGTTGTTAAACCAGAAGTCGTGGGTCAATCTCCAGATAGACTACTGGAACCTGACCCTAAGAAGAAAAAGAATAGAGTAATTTTAGTTCTCGGATTGGCCTTCCTGATAGCATAGGGGAGAGCTGAATAATATTGGCCTAACGAATAATTTTCTGGTCGAGCTTCACAATTTGTGATTCCTTTCAGCACGCCATATCTGTGTGAACTGGTTTTAAAACTATTCCTCCTGTCAAAGACAAATACGGCCTAAAATTGCGTTTGAATTTGACAAAATTAATATTAAACCAGATATTTAAATTCTGCGCTAGTAAAAACAAGTCCACAAACCCACAACGCTATAGGCTAGGCCTATAGCTCTTTCTTACATGGGTTGTAGGCCAATTTTGACTTTTTGTTAGCATGATTATATGATTAAAACAATACATATATTTTTAATTTTACTCCTTAATACGACTCTAGAAAACGGGGTGGGGACAATAAAAATGCAGTTTGAGAACCCTGGGGTACAGTAAGCCGAGGAAAGAATTGAACTGAAAAGTTGTGTGCCAAGGAAAAGTCACCACCACTTTTACGGGGAAAGTTACGCCCATGACATTAGGCCTAACTAGGAAAGGCTTTATTAGGCCTACAGGTATGATTATATAAATGATTACCGATGTCTATTCTGCTATTAGCCTACTTGTATGTAACACTGAAAATAACTGCATTTTTCACTCACTAGGCCTATTGATTATTTAGCTATGTATCTATATATTCACTGTTTTTTCATAACTGATCGATGTACCCGCAGTGCGTTTGCAGGCGGTTCATTAAAATATATACTTACTTACTTACAAACTATTGTCCCGACTCATTTTTTGCAGTCGTCGCCTGTTAAAATCTTTGATCGTCACTGTGTTCTCGTGACGAGCCTACTGACGGTCGACCAGAGCACATAATTATAATATATTACATATACTATATGTCAGCGTTTCTCAACCTTTTCACACTCACGGACCCCTTTTTAATTTTTGGTCCCGGTCATGGACCCCCACTGAAATTTGGCGCATTATCGTGACTGTGCGACTCTATAATCCTATATAATAGTAGGCCTACATGTATGCTATAATATAGCATAGATAATTAGATATGCCTCTGCACTCCTGTAGTACAAATTTTATATTACATATAAGATTAGCCTAGGCCTATATGAAATTTATTAGAAAAAAACTGTATTTATTTTAATGTAAGCTTTGGGCATGCATATTCGAGCACAGCTTATCTGGTCGAGACACTCATGCAAGAAGCTAAGTCTTGCATGGATGCAACGTACATCTTCAATGTATACACCTAATGCCATTTTTAATAGTCACTTCAATGATTTGGTTCAATTCCGATGTTGGTAAATTCCACGAATCAAAGTTTGCAAGAAAATGGCTGGAAGTCAACGAAAAACTGTGAACGTTCAAATTACCGAATTAGAAGTTGAACTGATCCATCTATGATTGACCGAAAATTAAATTTAACAAATTTTGGTTGATTGATCCGACCATTTCCTTATTTTTATGTGAATTCATGCAATTGATTAAATGTGTCAAAGTTATCTAGGGCCTACCTCTAGGCCAAGGATTCTAGGGTTAGGGTTAGGGTTAGGGTTAGGGTTAAAACAACTCGCGACAAGATTGAAGCTAAGATTCTTCGGGCATGTAATGCGATCTGATGGTTTGGAGAAGGAAATGATGCTGGCTTGTGGTGAGGGAAGGAGAAGACGCAGCAGACCAAGGATGAAATGGATGGACAAGATACACGACATAACTGGCATAAATTTGGAAGAACTGAGGGACTTGTCTGCGAACAGAGAACAATGGAGAATGTGTGTGAGGACGATCGCTAGAGCTCTACGAGCTGACAGCACAAGGTGAAGGTGAATGTTTCCCACATTGCCAGAAATACTGTAGATAAAAGGAACTTTAGAAACTCAAATTTTCCTATGTTGTCTGAGAGGGAAATGTGACATTATGTGTCGAGTGTATTTTCCGGCCTACGGAAAATATCCGAAAATTTTCCGAAGAATATTTTTTTCCGGAAAAGCTACATCTCTAGTCAAGAGTGAGCTCCACTCAGTAAGTTATAACTGCATCGAATTGGTTAGCTCTGCTTTCATGGCAGACAAGCAATTAATTAGACTTTGCATTGAATTCTATTAATTATAGTTAATAGTTGTTTAAATTATGCAATTAAATTTATTTGTTTTTAAGGAAATATGTCATGTGCCCAAGGTGACGTAGTAACTGTGTGTGTGTGTGCGTGCATGTGTGTTTCACGTATAATATGCAGTGTCTTTTGTTTTTGTCGTCTGGTTTGATTTTGTTTGTTGTCTGATGTGTGCAGACGATTGTTCAGACGAAGGAGAAGTTGGCTTTGGACACGAAGCATCGCATCGGATGGGGAATGTTGTTGGGCAGATTAGACGAGAGCGCCATTGACAAGGATGATGAGCCAAAGAAGATTGGAAGCATCAACCAGAGAGGGTATGTCCCATTTGTGTGAAACCATTGTCTGCCAACCTCTGCTGCGCAACACGCGTCTCATGTCACACTTAACAGTTTTAGCATCTCATAATGAGGATAAATGAATACTACTGATCTCTGGTCCAGTCTTCTAGGTAATCACCAGAAATATTGCACATCTTTTGGTTGAAACATCATCATCTGCCGATGCGGCCACAGCGGTGTTGCATGTTCAGAGTCGTAATATTGTCACCAGACATTATATTGACCTTTTGAAATTATTAGACCCTGGTATTATTTGAGTAGAAATCAGCTGCAGGAGGAGAAGTAGGATTGAGTTTTGTTTTGTCAATGGATTTGTCTTTGGTGTGACTGTTAATTCAATTCCTTTTCCCTCTGATTTCTCTTCAGTCTTGATTCTCTTATCAATATTCTTCTCATGCTTCATTTTGTGTTCCAGTGTTACAACCAGATAGAGAAGTGAAACACAGAGAATGAGACAAAACAGAGAGTTTGTGATAGAAAGAGCGACAGATTGAGGAGGAAATGGGGAGCGAGATGAAGACAGAGAAGCAAAACAGATTTAAAAGAGAGTGGTTGATTTCATTTTCTTTCTAATCATTTGTTTTCCGTTACTGAAGCCTTTCCCGTTTCATGTCTTGACAGGCGCGATAACAATCAAAGAGGCCGAGGCAACCGAGGAGGTCAGATGAGAGGCAGCAACTTCCGTGGAGGCCAGTCACGGGGACTGATGGCAGGGTCAGCAACCGGTCTCAGTCTTCTTTACTGCACCTGAAAGTTTAAATATTATGCACAAAGAATTCTAGGCTGTAAAGTTCTGTCTTAGAAAGAAATCATGGATCCATCTTCTTAAGCTATAAGCTATGGAGATGCTTTGCAATGGTTCTACTGCTTATGATGCTGGCAGCGTTTGGTGAATTGTTCTGAGGTGAATGTGACATCAAAATTTCAGTTTATGGATGAAGTGACAAAACTGGTGAAGACAGTATTGTCCGTGAAGATCAGACGCTGGTCATAGTAAGGTCAGGATTTTGGTTCAACAATCGAAGTTCTGTGTATTCGTTATTAATGCAAATTGTTTGTGACGTTCATTAATCGTTCAGAAATGTTCAGTTTGGAATGTTTTCATGATTCGTTTGGCAGCTTAGATTGCATCTTCGTTTTAGCTCTGATTATGTTAGGAAGTTGTTGGAGGGAGAGTTGACTGACTGATGGATGATCTGATGACATTGTAGAATGGGAGGCAATATGAGAGGAGGTTTTGGAGGCTACAACGCAGGTGGTGGTGGCATGGGTTACGGTCGAGGTGGATGGAACACAGGCGGATATGGAGGTGGAGGCCAGTTCCAGTCTTACTACGGAGGAGGAGGAGCGGGAGGATCTTATCCAACCCAGAGCTACGGAGGTGAGCGTGGCTGTTTCTTTTCAAAGCGTTATTCATGTGTTGTCAATTGATGTGCTGCACATGTCTTCATCTTGATGTCTGTTTCTACTCTAACTTATGCTTCGTTCTTGTTTGGCCAAAATACAGAGCTCTATAATCAGACATTGATTTTATCTTGGATGGGAACCAACTCGTGGGGTGCGGTGGTGTAGTGGGTATGTTCATCGCAGTCGAAGGATTGCAGGTTCGAATTCACCTCAAGTCGCCGCATAGGGACCTTGGGCAAATCCTTCACTCGCAATTGCTCAGCGCTTCGGCATGAAACTCTGATGCAGTGTCCTTGCTGTAGTCGGGAGTGCCTCTGAGCAGGACCTTGAAGTGGTGCTATAACAGGTGCACATACAAACAAAGGACAGAGTTTCACTGGGATTTTTACTAATTAAAAGTTTATGATTAGCTTCACAATTACCTAATTATTTTCCTTTTACTCTATGCCTTTATAGCTAATAAATCTTGTTTTCATAAGTTTTAGGTTTTTATTTTATCTTTTAAAGAAAAACTGTTTTATTGTTGCATGTTTTGTGAAAATTTCAATATATGAACGGATGTGAAAGTAAAGTAAACGTCAATAGAAATTTCCTGTTTTAGAAATATTCTCATCCCGAGAGATTTCCCGAAGTTTATTTTAGGTTTGCCTTCGTTGCACAGGATCATTAGCCTACATTTTTTGTGGCATTTTGTCTTCTGGCATCAACAGCTAATTCTAATTAATTAGTTGAGTTCTAATTCTAATTAATTAGTTGAGTTCTAATTCTAATTAATTAGTTGAGTTCTAATTCTAATCAATTAGTTGAGTTCTAATTCTAATCAATTAGTTGAGTTCTAATTCTAATTAATTAGTTGAGTTCTAATTCTAATTAATTAGTTGAGTTCTAATTCTAATTAATTAGTTGAGTTCTAATCCTAATTAATTAGTTGAGTTCTAATTAATTAGTTCAGTTGTAATCGTAGGCGGAGGTCCAGGGGGCAAATGCCCCCAAATTTTGGGCAAATGTGTTTTTCGGGCAGAACAGACATGGGGGTTGGACAAACCTTTTTTGGGCAAACAGGCATAAGAGGATTTTATATTTTCGGAAGATTTGTACGAAATGACTAAAAAAGTTATCAGAAAATTTGGTCGATGAAAAATGTCGGTCTGCCAAAAATTGAAGGTATACTTTTCGGGCAAAAGTAAAATCTTTGCCCCCCCCCACTGCCGAAATGTCCCCTACGCCTATGGTTGTAATTCTAATTAATTAGTTGAGTTGCAATTCTGATTAATTAGTTGTTCTAAATAAACTAGTTTTTAAATTTTGAACGAATGCTAATTCTACTTAATTAGATACAAAATGTTAATTATCTTCCACTGCTGTTGATGTGATGTCAGAACCACTCTTCAATTCGTAACTCTTTCATTTCCTTTAAAATAATTCTTTTAGACGACTATAGACCAGACTTTGCATTGTTCCTCTGAGCTGTCATTTTATCTCATTCAGTTTCGTGGTGTGCACGATAAATTCTTTGATTTGACTTCTGTGATTAATGAATTCTGATCAAGTTGAGTCGTCATCTTCATCTACGACTTTGTAATTATTTGTTGATTCACTCAGGCGGCTACAACCAATTCTCTGGCAACAAGCGAAGAGCTTCGTACGACAACTACTCTGGCGAATGGAAACGTGGCAGAGGTAGAGCAACTCATTCACTCTCTCTTGTTTAGAATTAACATCTGACAACAGTTGCAGCTGCTCTTACCTTCTGTGCAGCAGGGCATCACCTGCCAGTTGCTGTCCAGAGAAGTGTCACCTCTGTCAGTTGTCCATGCTTCTAGCATCTTAAACTGGCTCAACATGATTTAAAACCAGTTACAATTATGTTCAAAGTCTTTTGCCTGTTTTCTCAATTTCCATTAATACATGAAGTACTTTTAATTTTTTAAAAATTATTTAGCTAACAGAGCAGAAACTGGTTACATTTGCAGGTTCTTATCAACAATACTGAGCACCAACTGATTGTATAATCTGAACAGACATTGGTGAGTTTGCCTTTATAATAATAATAATAATAATAGTGGCGATTTCGATGGCACCGTTACACAGCCATGTCTTTACAAGGGAGCCTCACATACTACTAAACAGCACGATAGGCCTTGAGAAATAAATAAGTCTTGAATCCAGATTTGAAGGAATCGACTGAGTTGGCCACTCGCATAGAAGGATCTTTTGCCAGAGAGCACAAGCGATAAATTGGTCAATCATTGCTAAATTGTAATCTATGAGATTTTTTTCTATGTGTGTTCTGAGTTAAACAATTTAACTTACATGATTGTAACGGTGAAAAGTATTGAACTTAACTCTCAGTCTGAACTCTTCATGGAACTTTTTTGTGTTCTTATTAGACTTGAAGACATGTCTCCAGCATGATTATGTGAATACCATACTACTAAACACACGTTACACAGCTGAGATATTTTGTCCATTGTGGTCTGATGTTTGTTGCCCACTTGCCCTTCTGACCAAGTTCAAAGTGCACACTGAAACCAAGCAGACTTTTAGCATGAGTAACTAGCATACTGGGAAAGGTTAATTTTTATCATAGTGCTGCTATACAGATCGACCAGCTCTTGTTTTGATGACTAATATACTCTATACTATATACTATACTATTTTTGGATTTATAAAGCACCTCTCACAATACAACCTAATCAGAGGCGCTCCCAGTGCAAAGATCCCCTTTAAAGTTTTAAGGAAACGTGCAGAAACAGCAGTGCTTCCAGATAAGATCCGAGTACGAATTATAGTAAGGAGGCCATTCCAAAGCAAAGGGCCGACAGAAGCAAAGGCACGATGCTGGGCTGTAGCAGTCCGAGACTGTGGTACAAGAAGGTCATGACGGTCTAAAGCGTGGAGAGGACGTCCAGTGGTAGTTGAGATCACAGAGGTAGCGAGGAGCTTGACCCAAGAACATCTTGTAGGTAAGAAAGAGAATTTCATATTGAATCCGCAAAAAAAACCTCTACCTCTGACTGTAGAAAATTTCTACAGTCGGAGGTAGAGTTTTTTCTACTAGAAATATCTCAGTCTCTGTGTGTGTGTATCAGTGTGTGTGTATGTCTGTCTGTTTCTCTCTTGGTTTTAGGCAGCTGACACACAACACGTCCCATCGTAAAATTACACTCAACCATCTCTCTCTAAAGACCCGGCTGCATCTGGCAGCAACTGTAAAGCCCTACAGCTGTTACGGACGATAGCTAGAGATTGGGCGTCTTTGTTTTACTACCAGATAGCACTGAACTGTATCATCATCATCATCGTTCTCTTCACCTTAGTCATTGTTTCCTAACCTGTTCTTCGATGTAGTGCAGCTTATTAGTTGCGTCTGTTTTTTTAGCGACTGACTGACATGGGCGCCCGCACAAAGGGACAAGAGGGGCACTTGCCCCCCCTGGAAAATCGAATTCATATTTTTTAACTACTACTTTTGGGGTTTTAATAAATTTCTTCACACTAACTTAATGTTACTCATTATACAAAACATGAAACTGAGAAATTGACATATACATATAAAAACCTCTGTGAAAAATAACCGTGTTCTTAATTTTCTGCTTCGCATTTTAAAGCTCTAGCAAAAACATTGACCTTGACCATTGCTTGTAGCCCCTCTGGCAAAAATTTCTGTGGACGCCCATGACAGTTGTTTTGAAAATCTAACGGAATTATGTCGTTATCTCATTATCAATATCATACTTGTTGATAAAATACTTCATTGAGAAAATGGATGAACTCCTGTTATTGTGATTCTGTACGGGGATTCTTTTGTTGCCAGTTTTAAATTAAACGACAATTGCCGTTATCATCGCCCTGTGGTGAGGGGTCGTTTTTCTATGTCAAGATGTCATCCGATTGCTACTGATTTTTAATCGGGTTAAACTTTACACAGCTTTCATTGGAATTTAGAAAGATGAACTTCCTTTTTCGGTTTAGTTCGAATCATCCAAAGCCTCCATTCGTCTTAAAATCAAATCAATTTATTGATCCCAGTAAAACAAAGTGTCAAACTATACTAATAAACGTAATCAGTTAATTAAAAGGAAAATGAACACGTTGAAACAAAAGAATATTCCAGATTAAATTGGAGTAATTATAGGCTTTAATACAAGAAGGGACAATAATTGCAGCTAGATAGGCACCGATTGAGTCTTCACGTGACTGATTAATAATTAGTAAGTCTTATTTGAAATATATATCAGCACAAGACTGGATAGAAAGTGAACCGAGAATAGGATAACTAAATATACTGTGATTTTGTAATCGTATACATACGTACGAAAGTTCGTCTCTCCCTTCCAGTCCGTTCTATATGCAGCTGACAGACTTGTACACATAAGCCTACATGAGAGCGAATCGTAATTTCTGGAGCATGTCAGCAGTTCATTCTGTCGCATTTAAACCAAGGACTCTATACACAGGACTGGTTTCTTCTTTAGCCGCCTTGTACAGGTGTTTGGGCGAAAATTATTATTATATTCGTTTAATTGGCAACAAAACTGATAGACAAACCGCTATCAGGTAGGCTACAAAAGTAGTTCAACAAATGAAATATAATTCTAGGCTACCTAAAATTGTTTATATGTCCATAACAATTGAATCCATCTTAGGATGAGTGTAGAAAATTACGTAAATAATTGCAAAAGATAATGATTTTGCGCTTTCAAATAGGCTGATGAGATGAGATCATTTGACATAATTAACGGACATAGGTGGCTTTCCATACAAAACATGTCTTTGAATGGCAATACAAAGTTGTGAGGGCGTGGTCTCAATTTGTATGAACGATCGACAACTGGTGGGATATACGGCTCTGGTTGCATCTATGAAAGCAGATCGACGAATAACTATGCTTGCCAAATAAACACGTTTTGCTAACATGATCCTTAGCGATAGAAACGGAATTTTTAGTGGATTGTCATCTATCGCTGAAAGTGAAATCATGACCACAATATGTTCACAACTTCACAAGTAACCTATCCTCTAATATCCTTGCATTTAACCATTATAGTGAAAATTGAAAACTTTTCTGACGATAATAATTATACGCGCTATAACAATATTATTTTGGTAACGACTTTTCTCTAGCTATCTATGTACAAAAGGACAAGCACGTGAGCGCAGAGTTGTTAAAAACGGATCCCACAACTGAATGCGTAATTATGTAGGACACTATAGCGTCACCTCGTGACGAAATGAGTTTAAATAAATGTCATTGTCGTTTTTATTCCCTCGCCCGTGCGCTTTTCGTGCCAGAATAATAGTATCATTGCCTGAATTTAAGACACTCCTTTTCATGAACTATTACCCTGTTTCATCTGATCCTCCACCCTCCAATTCCTGGCCCAGACGACACCCGCCTTATAAGTAGCTGCATGTTCCGCCTCTCTGATCCTATGCATATGGTGACTCGACCCGGACCACCACGAACTACTCTCACTGACAACTCTTCTAACTCAACGCAAGCGCTCGAGAATAAGCTGGTGCCCCGCGCTTGGCTTTCGAGTGGCGCTTTAGAAATTTCGAGATTACGATGAATTTACTCCGTCACACCACATTTTAATTCTATGCTCATACCTTTCTCCCATAAAACTTGTGACGGTGTGAAAGTTTATACATAAAGAGACACACAAGCAGCATTAATAATCATCAAGTCATAAAAGCAATTGCTTGAACAGGTTTGGAGATTTCAGGCTGAATATTCGTAGTTATGTCATTTGTCCATGCTTCTGGCTTCAATGTCATCGGCAGCGATTACTTTTATGTCGATTATTACTCATCGCCGGGGAAATGCATGTTCCTTCTGATTTTAGAATTTTTGCCCTACAAATCCAACAGACAAGGCTAAAGACATTCTATAGGTACTATATTGTATTTGATCAACTGCTTTTTGTACCTGATAGCGGTGTGTTTTTGTTACCATTAAATGAATATAATAATAATAAAAACGGAATCCACGATTCGGATTGCTTACTTGCCTACTTTGTGGTAGCGCTCACAAGTGACAAAAATATGGAGCTATAAGAAATACGTGACGTCATGTATTGTAGTGTAGAATCACAAAAAATATATTCTCTTGTAATATAATTGTTGATGTTGTCCTTGTGTGAATAATTCTATGCTTGGCTTCGGTCGGAGTCGGTGGATCGAAGTGAAAAGGAGAATTTTTACAGATTTTCACAGTTTAAAATGACGATTCCGTGCTGTGGACCGAAATGTTCTGCATTCTGCGCAATAATCAGTTTTTGGGGCATAATAATGCTGGTCAGTAATAGTTTTAACGTTATTCAGTTGTCTCTGATTCAAGTGTCAAATCGCTTTGAACAGTTACTTAATATTCCGGTTTGGCGACTAGAACTGGGCAAACCAATCCGGTTTGAGTTCATCTTATGATCACTGGACAAGAGCGGTTTGACTTGTAGAGCCGCTTCTTTCAACTCTTGGCTAGATATAAATTGTTAGTTAAACGGAGCCTATGACGGGGGCGGGTCTCCTCTCAGGTGACCTCGATATCGATTCGGCGGATATTACGAGGTGGAAAACGCAGGATTATTTTCCCCCGTGATTACGCCCCGACTGTTGTAAATACATTGCGGTATAAGATGCCATTACTTTCACATATCTAGTATGATAATATCATCTTTTCCTGTAACTTTTGCCACCGGTGTCTTTCTGTGTCTATTAGTCTGTCTTTGTCTCTCAAGCTTTCAACGTGTGTTACCTGAGACATGATATGACAGGATATGTTCAGTACTAAACGAATTGAATAACGTTAATAATGAAAATACAAGTGGCAAGATTTAAGAATAAATGATCACTGGCCATGCAAAGCAAAAACACTCAATTTAAACTTTACATATCATCAGTTATACTTTCCATAATGGATAAATATAATGATATTGATAGTATATAAATTGAAGACAAAGCAAGTCCTTAACAGCTTGTAGAAAATGTTATCTCCTGAGAAAGTTTATGCATTTAGTGAGAAAGTTTTCTATATTGGACAGATGTCTTGTTGACGGTGTTCGTTTTGCATTCCGTTATTCTTTAACCTTTAAATCAGATATCTAAGTAATATCTATATAAATACAGGAAATGTCTTGCGATTATCTTCGTTTAGCTTTTACAAGATATCAGAAGGTGGCTAATCAGTTGGTCAATCATATTCCATTGATCAAATGTAATGAAATTAGCCATCTTCCCCACGATGAAAGATGGCTAGAGAAGAATTTAAATTGGCTTAAAATTACTGTAGAGAAAAATGACGACAGAATTGCACCATGCAGCCTATTCTTTGCTCTATCTTCTGATCAGCAGTTGTCAAGGCAACGGGGAACGGTGGTGTAGTTGTGAGTTCAGCGCCTTGATGCCGAAGGGTTCCAGGTTCGAATCTACCTCAAGCCGCCGTGAAGGGACCTTTAGCAAATCCTTCACTTGCAATTGCTTGTGCGCTTCGGCGTGAAACTCAGTGCAGTTTCCACACTGCAGTCGGGAGCACCTCTGAGTAGAGAGCTTGAAGTGGCACTAAAGCAAATGCAAGAAACAAATATAAATAAAAAGTTATTTTCTGCTAAGGCGAATGACCTGCTAAGGTGAATCTCTTTCATAGAATTGAAAGAGATTCTGAACTTGCAGTAAATGGTTTTTTAGACACTGTATCTTCATTTCTTGCTTGACTGCACTTGAAATGTTAAGTGAATTATAATTCGTCTGATGATGGACTGCTCGTAGAGAGGTGGCAGATATGTATACTCTTCTGAAAGCTAAACAATTGGTGCTAGCCTGAACTGAATCCTGTCTCTATGTGTGTCCTAGGTCCTGTTGGGTGTATTTTTCTAAACAGTGCTAGCCTTAACTGAATCCTTTCTCTGTGTATGTCCTAGGTCCTGTTGGGTGTATTTTTCTACATCGAGTCCCCAGCTTTAGCTGAGGATCTTCCAATTAACGAGGATGACTGGGCGGCCGGTGGACACAACTACACGTACATCTCCGACCTCTACCAAAAGGTGGCTGTCAACTGTTGGATTGCGACGGGAATGTACGGCGCAACGTTCATCTTCTCCTGCATCATGTTGAAACTGAACATGCGCAGTGGCTACTCAGCCTCATAGGAACTTGTCGTTCACGCATGGATAACGCGATTCCTGAATCCTGTTATCTTGCGACAAATAACGTTGAGTTGTTGATGGTGAGAGAGAGTGAGGATGATTTATGACGAGTCTATTCATCGATCTGTATTGCGATTGACATCAGTTTAATATCTACAGCAATTCAGGTCTTGCTAGCTGAACTCTGATTAATTAATTAAAAATAATCTGTAATAATTAAGGCCACTCTAATACTAGTAACGACCGAGAAGAGGAAGACTTTCAGTTGTAGCATATTATTACTGGTGAATATATATTGACTTTTGTCTTATGAATGATTTGATTCGTCTGAATCGATTGCACAGAACTAAAAATTGTAAAATGTTGTGTCGTTGGAAACATTGTCGTCCTGTAATCATTATCTTTCATCATTTATTTGACTGAAGATTTTCGCTGATATGATAGTCAGACGGTTTTGTAGACGTGTCCATCATTGGCCATCATCGTCATCATCTTCAATTCGATCGGAAAGGTAAAATCTTGCTGAGGTGCAAAATGCTGTGGAATGAACCCAGAAATAGAGATATTCTGGAGGTGGAAAACTGGAAATAACGTGGAGGTGGAAAGAGTCGTGGATGAGATGACTGCTAATGAGATTCCAACTTCACAGATGCATTCCAACTTTCACTCTATTCATTTGTGTCATAACGACAAATGGAAAATTTTAATAACACGTCACATGTATTCGCCTTTTATTGTATTTACATATGCATTGTTACAAAGTCTGTAAAGTGTCATTAACTTGCATATTATATATTGTATGCATGCATATGCATGACAAATGAATTAAAACTTGTATGCATTGATTACCCACTGCTGCCAAATGACTGGCAGCAAAAGCTGATGATATGATGAGTACACATACATGTATATATATATATATATATACATGGATAATATATATATGCATACATGTTTAATGTTGTGGTAGGATATAAGCTGATATGATGAGTACACATACATGTATATATATATTTATATATATATATATATATATATATATATATATATATACATGGATAATATATATTAGGGTGTCCCACGATTGCACAGGAAAAATATTTTTCTTGAAACTTGAAATGCAGTCCCTCCAAAAAGTTTCCTTATGGTCCTATGATAGTACCTGCCAAATTTGTGGACATTTTGAAAATATTTAGAGGCCGCTCAAAGCTCACATATAATATGTGTAAGTTGTCACAAATTATACGTGCGACATATAGGCCTATGAGTTTGAAATTTTCGGAGGTCCACACTTTGATCCCACTAGCGTGCTTATGTATTGCTTAATAACCTTATATTGCTCTGAAATACTAAAATCTACAAATATGCAACCTTATTGTATTTGCGAATGAGGTTTTTCAAGCATAAGGACGACAGTTAAGCTCTCGAGCAAACGAATGATGTAAATGTCGTGCACTAGGATTGCAGGTCGCTACCTCCACATGGCAATCATCAGTGGAGTAGAAATGAATAAGGTTAACAGATTGTCAGTCTGATTTTTCTCTAGTTGGTGGAAGTAGCCTACAAACATGTTGGTGTGCTAAAGTTGACCTCTGGACCAGGACAGGAATCAACGGTTGCAGTTTGAACCTTTTGAAGTCGTGAAAGTGTGATGCATTAGGCCTAATTATTGGCAAATGCTTTGAGACAACGGCTTTCAATAACTGCATATTAAATAGAGTTTGCAATGTCTTGCACCCTTCTACATCAGCCATCAGTCGTAACATCTTGTTAACATCACAGAAATCTTTTAAGTCCAGTTGCCTGGTGCATTCTTTGTGTCCTTGGTAAAAATTTGTCCATCAATGGTCTGTAATTAAGCTCTGCAAGCCATTTAAAGATGAATGCTCCAATCTGGTTCACCATCAACCAAACCCTCGACCAATGCTACTGCAGTCTGCATCTAACAAATCATAAGAATTCATTACTGAACAGCTTTAGCGTGGCCATACTCGAAATATGACTATCAAGAATTTTCAAAACTCTTGGTATTCATGGTTGGATTGAACAATTCGGTAGCATTTCGCAAGCCTGTTGCCATCACAGAGCAAGTTGGATGGGTAAGGCAATATAGATCTAATTGCTTTATGATGGAAACGAATCACATATACAGTTGACGACCGTGAATTACAGGGCATCCAACCCAAACAAGTCTCAGATTTGTGATTGACATCTACAGTCAGGCGGTGTTCTCATGTAGAGTCACTGCTCTCTTTGAATTAATCCATAGCTTTATAATTCTGGCAATGCTGCTCTAGATGACAAGTCTGAAAATGATGCAACATCATTCTTGGTATACCAGCACCTAAGATATAAGAGATAGCAATTCTCTCTGTTCTTTCAGTGAGTTCTCATTAATGTGGAATAACGGGGTTATCTCTTCCTAAAAGTTTTTCCCAAACCATGCTGCGTTCAAATATAGTTTTCTCGATCTTTCGGTGAAAGAGTGGCGAGATAGCCAATCGTATAAGACCACGTGTGATTTTTCATAACGTTGGTCTGTGTAAATGACTGTGCTGAACAAACATGACGCAGCTTTGATACAGAATTTCAGCTCAACGATAACGAAGAACGTATACATCGGAGACAATTTCTCGTACAGGTTGTCGAAAAACACAGGCACATGTTTTCTAACCACAATTGTGACAATCTTGTTGACATGTGTAAATGTAGAACGTAGAACTGAAGAACAATTTGAGTGCAGTGATGTAGAATCAGCAGATCAGTATGAGAATAGTAAAAAAATAACGGTCCAGACGTTGATTTGTTGTGTAGCTGCATGGGGTGTGCAATTAAAACTTTACTGTGTGGTCCTAGGACAAATAGGGGTTGAACCTCACAGCCCCCTCAGAATTTCTTACTATGAAGCAGATGAAGGTATGGAGGAGCTAAAACCACGACTTGTTACATTATCAAGAGTTTGTAATGACTACTCCCAATGATTAGTTGTGTGTGCACTGATATTGTGTCCAAAGTTCAAAAATCTCAAATTTTTCTCGATTTTGCATTTTTTGAGCATAAGACTATGCCCAAAATATCCATTGTATCCAATAAAGTTAAATACCTGTTAATTCTACCATTCACGAGCTTTCCAAGGGTAGTAAATTTGTTATAATAGGATCAACGATTGGGATATAAAGGCATTTAGAAGTTGGACACATCAGGCGCAAATTATGCCAATATGGGTTAAATTTGGGCGGCTTGAGCCACCCCTAAATATTTTTTTAGTGTCATAAAACTTTACAGGTGTTATTATGGGACCATATGGAAACTTTTTAGGGGGACTGCATTTCAAGTTTCTAGAAAAATATTTGTTGGGACACCCTAATATATATGCATACATGTTTAATGTTGTGGTAGGATATAATCTGTGAATAAATTGTTGACATATTTTAGTGCTTCAGCGCTGAATTTGATTAATATTTGTCAAATTTAGCCAAATCTGATGGATTTTCAATTGTAGTAGTCTTTGAGCATTTTTTCACATTCTTGGGAATTTATTATTGTTGTATTATCTGCAGTGTGAAATATTAGCATTTAGTGATTAGTGTGCTGGACTGTAAATAAAGAAGCCAGAAGTTCAAAAGATTCCTGCCAGTGGTTGGACGTTTCAAGTTCTGTGGGCAAGCTGATCAATGAGTGCAATAACTGTACCCTCGTTGGTGGGTAGATGAGATGGCAAGGGAGAGGACTGGTCACCCATCCTCGTATGCTGAGGCTAAGAAAATGAAGTCGCCAGCAGTTCATATCCACGGCTGTCTCTAAGACAAGATTGAGGAACTGCTTTTCTTCTACAATATAGCGCTTTAAATTTGCATATTTCTATGGTAAAGATCCAATAAAGAAAGATTTGAATTTTTACTGACTGGCTTGCTAAATATGATCTTAAAATATTTTGAATGTGAATTTTATGTTATTGCATTTATCTCCATGAAATTTCAAGCCGAGTTCTTTTGATTCGTTCCTTTGCTGGTTTTTTTTTATGTGCGATTACCAACGGGAAATTCTGGCTAGAGCTGGAAACAATCATACAACTCTAAATGCAGTAATATTTTTATACAAGATTTTAATCCAGGCAAATGACTTTGTGGGATTGAAAGTTCGTTGTAAGCCTATGAGAACAGATTTTACTATCTGTATTTTTTTTATGCTGGTGCTTCAACTGAGAGATCTTTGACCCACAGGTCACTGAAGTCTCCTTTAATTGGAACTTGCATCTATACGTTTTGACAGTCAGTTTGAAATATATTTACTGAACTGAAAATTTTGCCTACATTTGATATTTGAAATATCTTGCGCTGTACTAGTTGAAATTTAGTGTTAATAATAGAGCTGTAATGAAGATTCACTTTGTATTTGCTTCGGGACCAAATAGCTATTCAGCATTTGTTTGTCGGTCGAAATATAAATAGTAAGTGACAATTATTTCTAGGCTTAGCTAAATTAGTTCCGTTCCTAGTTTACACAAACTGACAGAAGGATGCAAAATTACAAGTAGTTAACTGTTTACTTTTGATTTTTTTAATAAAATTTACTGAACTGAAAATTTTGCCTACATTTGAAATTTGAGTGTTGTCAGTAGACCTATCATATTCGGCCGAACAGTTGGTCAAATTATTCAACCGAATAGTAGCGAATAGTAGTGTTCACCGATTCGGTACCAGTGATATTTTCATTAACGGAAATAGAAATTAGAAGTAAAATTATTAATTTTCATTAACGAGAATAAGAACGAAAATTGGGAATTATTTTGAGAACGAGAATAGAATTAGAACTGAAATAGGCCTCAGAGAACCGAATCGGTACAGCCATAATTATAGTTAATAATAACTACCATCCATTGTTGTAAGGAACTTCTGTCAGTGTTTCACTCTTTGTAGATCATTGAGCTCAATTATACTCAATATTATGTTATAGGTATATATAATGTTATATATATATATATGGTAGTTCTTAGGATTTGATGATTGCCATAGGCTATAGTCAACTTCCTGACGTCCTTAATCAGTCTGTTAAAAACGGTTGTTAAGAGGATGCAGATATGGAATTTCTGCGAATTCTTTAATTAGAGCAGTGCTGTCCAACCTTTTTGGTGCCACGGGCCGCAAAAGCAAGATTTTTGATGCCGAGGGCCACAACACTAAAATCAAAATTTATCGATATATTAACATTGAAACGAGTGTTGAAATTTAATATGGAATGATTGTAACCTATCTATCAATCTATAACTTTTAGCTATCTGTTATGAAATTTATATACCGCAGGTTCGAGAAAACTATTCAGAGATGCTCCCGACCTAGAATATGGTCAAAGAGGAAAGTCTTGAGCAGTTTATCGAAAGAGTTCGACGAGTTCCACAGGAATAATAGGCCTACTAATGAATAATAGCATGTAGACTACACAAATCACGATTCTCATGCTTCACAATAGTCGAGCACCAAAATATGCACGGCAAAGGTGGCGTTTATCTATGCCTCGCACTCAGTTTTGTCGCCCAGCACAGTTTGGCCAGCTCAGTTCTTCAGTATACGTCGACCAATCAATTTTTCTGGCTATAAGATCCACTTCATGATTAGAACGAATTTCCATCCTCCTTCTCTGACTTTCATAAAAAAAATCGTCGAAACCAGAGTCTCGGTCTAAAGAGCTAGCACTATGTAGTCCTCGGACCAGACAGGATCAAGACATCGACGTTCGCCATCCCTGGGTCTCTTATCGATGGGTTCTTTTTAACCCTTAAGAACTAGAATTAGACTATCTCTCGAAAGGAATGGTCGCAGACACTTGCAGACGTATTGGAACTCTGTGCAGATCTCAGGAACTGACTAGAAGTGAACGGTTTGGGGCAGTTTGCGAAATGAGTTTAGCTGAGTACAGTAATAGGAGTTGTTAAACCAGAAGTCGTGGGTCAATCTCCAGATAGACTACTGGAACCTGACCCTAAGAAGAAAAAGAATAGAGTAATTTTAGTTCTCGGATTGGCCTTCCTGATAGCATAGGGGAGAGCTGAATAATATTGGCCTAACGAATAATTTTCTGGTCGAGCTTCACAATTTGTGATTCCTTTCAGCACGCCATATCTGTGTGAACTGGTTTTAAAACTATTCCTCCTGTCAAAGACAAATACGGCCTAAAATTGCGTTTGAATTTGACAAAATTAATATTAAACCAGATATTTAAATTCTGCGCTAGTAAAAACAAGTCCACAAACCCACAACGCTATAGGCTAGGCCTATAGCTCTTTCTTACATGGGTTGTAGGCCAATTTTGACTTTTTGTTAGCATGATTATATGATTAAAACAATACATATATTTTTAATTTTACTCCTTAATACGACTCTAGAAAACGGGGTGGGGACAATAAAAATGCAGTTTGAGAACCCTGGGGTACAGTAAGCCGAGGAAAGAATTGAACTGAAAAGTTGTGTGCCAAGGAAAAGTCACCACCACTTTTACGGGGAAAGTTACGCCCATGACATTAGGCCTAACTAGGAAAGGCTTTATTAGGCCTACAGGTATGATTATATAAATGATTACCGATGTCTATTCTGCTATTAGCCTACTTGTATGTAACACTGAAAATAACTGCATTTTTCACTCACTAGGCCTATTGATTATTTAGCTATGTATCTATATATTCACTGTTTTTTCATAACTGATCGATGTACCCGCAGTGCGTTTGCAGGCGGTTCATTAAAATATATACTTACTTACTTACAAACTATTGTCCCGACTCATTTTTTGCAGTCGTCGCCTGTTAAAATCTTTGATCGTCACTGTGTTCTCGTGACGAGCCTACTGACGGTCGACCAGAGCACATAATTATAATATATTACATATACTATATGTCAGCGTTTCTCAACCTTTTCACACTCACGGACCCCTTTTTAATTTTTGGTCCCGGTCATGGACCCCCACTGAAATTTGGCGCATTATCGTGACTGTGCGACTCTATAATCCTATATAATAGTAGGCCTACATGTATGCTATAATATAGCATAGATAATTAGATATGCCTCTGCACTCCTGTAGTACAAATTTTATATTACATATAAGATTAGCCTAGGCCTATATGAAATTTATTAGAAAAAAACTGTATTTATTTTAATGTAAGCTTTGGGCATGCATATTCGAGCACAGCTTATCTGGTCGAGACACTCATGCAAGAAGCTAAGTCTTGCATGGATGCAACGTACATCTTCAATGTATACGCCTAATGCCATTTTTAATAGTCACTTCAATGATTTGGTTCAATTCCGATGTTGGTAAATTCCACGAATCAAAGTTTGCAAGAAAATGGCTGGAAGTCAACGAAAAACTGTGAACGTTCAAATTACCGAATTAGAAGTTGAACTGATCCATCTATGATTGACCGAAAATTAAATTTAACAAATTTTGGTTGATTGATCCGACCATTTCCTTATTTTTATGTGAATTCATGCAATTGATTAAATGTGTCAAAGTTATCTAGGGCCTACCTCTAGGCCAAGGATTCTATATTTAGAGGATAGGTTTCTTGTATAAAAAGCATGTATATCCGTTTTATATATGGTGTCGTTGGTCAGTTCTATTTTTAGTAGGCGATCGTCGCGCCGCCTGGTGAAGCGGACGTAAAGGCTCTCGTAGACAACAACAAACTCGGCACGCGCAATGTGGTGTTCATCGATTAATTGTAAGATTTCGAGGAAGAAAAATCCTGGATTGTCTTTATTTCGGTTTCCAAAAAACGAAGAAAGGTAAATGATGCTATGATTTTAGATATTGCTTGAAATTTGCTTGGTTAAGTAATCTAAATCGCATAAACATGCGGTCGGCATTGCGAACGAATTCGGCTGTATAACTCTGTGTGTACATTCGGTCAATCGTGTCTGACATTGATTCGAAAAGTCAGACATCTGTTTTGTTTTCCCGTAACTTCGCCGAGTAATAAATTAAAGCAAATGATAAGTAATTCAGAGGTAACAATTTGCATTGCTACATGTGTTTGGCAGATGCAGGCGATGAGTACAATTATGCGACGTCAGGATCTAGTGAAACGCTCTGCAGCGTATTTATCTGAAAGCTGTGGACTGTGTGCCGACCACTTTGAGGAGAGTCAATTCATGAAAAGCCAAAGGCGAGACAGCTTGGTGTGGAATGCAGTGCCACAAACACTGTTCAATGTTCCAAATCTACCCAAGAGACTTCAGTCGTGTCGCAAGCTACCACTGCCTCGAAAGCCATCTCTACCTCGAAAGCCACGTGCAGATGTTTCAACACCACCAGGTTAGAAATAAAATTTTGTAGGACTTGTTTGCAATTTGTTTTAGTATTTAAAATCTAAATCTGATATCTAGTTTAGTTTCAGCATCCTAGTACAGTGGTTCTCAAACTTCTGCAGGCCACGGACCGGCAATAATTTTTGGCTGAAGCTCACGGACCGTTAACTGAAATGGCGAGTGCAAAAACCGACCTTTAATTATAACACAAAGACTTAGAAGGCTATTTGTAATTGGCGGTTTGTTTCAATAATTAAAACATATCCCTATAATAGCATTTTACTTATTTCTCAATTTAATTCTCATTTAATTGAAAATTAAAAAGTTGAACTCAAAGTTTAACCGTGAAAAACTGCCCAAACAGGCTTTTTGCGTTAGCTCATAGATCCTTGAAATGCTTCAAACACATTGTTTATATTTCAAATTTTATATTATTTTAGAAAGTTTACTAATCTACATCTAGCATTGAATTCAGAATGAATTTAAATTGTTTGAATGTGCCATGTGGATGAACATAAAGTGCTTGCAATTATATATCCCATTGTAGTGCTCATTGCGACAATAAAAATATTAATTGAAAAGATCTCTGGTAAACCCATAGCTTGACTTGAACTAATGCTACAATCCACGCATCATTTGACACTGTTAACACGATGTTTTCTACATTGCAGTAATTTTTTACTCATATTTTTAAAATGTTTCTACTTCCACTTTTTACCCCTTGCTTGTAGCATGTAAGCAGAGTGTCTTTAAATATGCTTGTGCAATTACATACGATTAATTACAATTGTGATTCTTAGACAAGAACGCTGAGCAGTAAATGCTTGCATTTTTATTCATTCATTCATTCATTCAGGAAACGACCGAGAAGGCTCGACGTTGTCTGGTAGCATATGTTTATATGTTTTACCTATGTTTGTTTTTACAGGACAATCAGTTCGTTCTTGGAAGCATGATCTACAGTACTGATGAACTCACCGTCGCCTCTTGTACTACATCTGACAGGTCCGAAAACTACGTGCAAAGAAATTAGACAATTCCATGTCAATGAATGAAATTATTAAGGCTGCATCTAAGTAGCTAAGTCATATGATATGCAGTCCTTTACAGTTTCTTCAATGTCAGCTAAGGTGTTCTTCCAGGTGACTTGCTGCCTAGTGATGCTATTGTCACAGCTGAACTTGTGGAACGCATGGATAAATTATTTGATTCCTGCAATGGTGTAAATTTCAAGGATGTAAAAATTACTCGACGTCCACTGACAGCCACTTCTTTCCATGTAAAATTCTGGCAAGACTGCATAACTTGGTTTTCTCATTGGAAATTTATTGGATCGAAAACAAAAATTTATTGCGTTGATGGCTGGAGACTATCTCTCTCCGCTCTGCTGCATTTATGGGAAGCAGTCAAAACAGACTTGAAATTTATGATGCCTCGTAGATTAAATCAGGATTGCCTTGAAAGCTACTTTGCATCCATTCGGCAGAAAGGTGGATTTAGTGATAATCCGTCAGCGGGTAAATTTCGTAGTGCAATGCGCCAGGGTATAGCAAATAATCTCTTGTCAAGTTATGCTAATGGAAACTGTGAGAGCAATGACGATGAAATTTTACTTTGTCTTCATAAATTAGCAAACTCCCCTGTGAAAGAAGTTGGAGATTTGGTGCCAACAAATGAACCAGTTATTGCATGTTCTTCAGCATCTAATGTATTTGCAAGTAACCTTCATGTTACTCAGGTTTATGATTTGGCCACTCTTAATGCCATGGCATATATTGGTGGGTATGTTGCAAAAAGGGTTCACATGGTGCATCCATGCCCGTGGTCTAAATGGTTTATTGAACATTTTTTGTGTGCATACTGTGAAATCTCAAGGGCTTCTGTATATTTGTCATCATCAACATGTTGCCATCGTTTGTGACTGTCACACATTTTACATTCTTAGTGGAACATTTTATTATATGCACTTTAAAAATAGAGGAACATTCAATTTCATTGCATGTATGTTGCATATGCCTGCACCTGTACGCTTTAGCATTGGCTTTGAACATCATTCTGTGAATATCAGTAACTCAGCCAATGATAGCTTTTTGTAAGACTTTGTTCCTAATGATTTGTATGTACGAGTTGCTATTAGAACTGAAATGGTTATAAGTATTGTGCTAAACTTGTATTGGATTAAATGTTCTTAGTTGGTGGAAAATGATGTAACTAAGCAAAATGACCTGTATTTATGTTATGCAGAGGAATAAAAATTTAACATGACTTAGATTCTTCCACCTGCTGTATTACTCCCATGACTTAAATGAGACCTGCTGAAATTGTATTGCTGGCGCCGCCACTGGCTAGAAGAAAAGGTGCATTCTTTATTCATTCATTCTATGAATTTATATAACGCCTCTTCAAATCTACTCAGAGGCGCTCCCAGCCCAGCCACGGCGAAAAAAACAAGATAGATTTATGAACAAAGTTTACTGGTGAGATGTAGTAAATGAAGCTTTGAAAGGTCATTCCAGATTGACAGCCTAAATGGAAGCTGGATTGATGACATGGGGTTGATGTCCTTCCCTCGAGTTTTCTTAGGTAAAATCATAAAGGCATGTAGGCTAATCATAAAGGCATGAAGTTAATGTTAGTCTGGACTGTCTGGGATATCCATAGTCTCAATGCAAAAGCCATTTAATGCCGTATACGGTGACAGCCAAAGCAAAGGCCTTATAGTCTAAAGACTAATATCTTTGGCCAAAGTGTCAGAAACTTCTTAACTATTAACGCAATGCATTAGTAGGACCGTCGTGAGATGTGCTGCTAACTGGCAGCAGTCACAGAACGACGCATGCCTATTAGCCCATGCTAGCATAATCGGAACACTTGATTGCATCAGACAGTGACAGTAATTAACATTGAGCGTCTAGTTTGAGTTTATAGGTTCATATAGGCTACAGCTGCTCAAACGCTTTATTTCAACCTCGACTCTTCTCGATCTCATCGTATCAGACGCAAACAATTCGTCGATACCATGGGCTATAGGCCCATGTTGAATCCGGCTTGGGACGCCTCGTAAAAATTTCAAAATTAGCCTTAAAATTATGTAACATGCCATATTAATGGTGATAGACATTACAGCGTATATTGAGCACGATGTTTCACTCTACATATGCGATTGTTTATTGCTTTAAAGATAATTATTCATCGTTTTCTACATAGCATCCGCAATGCATTCGTTAAGGAAACACGCGCTTTTACGCCCGCTTCGCTAGGAGCGCCACGTTACACGCTCGGCGCATGGGTCGGCGTCGGACGCCATTTTCCTGTACAAGGCGCTCATATAAGAACTTTCCTGTCCTGTGTATAAATCGTCCTTGCTCTAGGCTATCCGTTTTGCGCCAGATATCTTTTTTTGGTAAAAGCAGACACGATCACCAGTGGCGACATATGGGTGTGAAAGTTGGACGATCAGAAAGAGAGAAGAAGACAGAATAAATGCTTTTGAAATGAAATGCCTAAGAAAGATCTTGAGAGTGCAATGGACAGAGAAAAGAACAAACGAATGGGTATTGGAGAAAACGGGAACAGAAAGGACCTTATTGAGCACGATAAAAAGAAAGAAGCTCATTTACTTCGGTCATTTGATGAGGAAACATGGGGGATGCTTGGAAAAGGAAATAATACAGGGTAGGGCCTACAATTTCGGGAGCAAGGGCAAGGGGAAGACCGAGGATGGGATGGATAGCTAACATCATCGTGTGGATGGAACTACCATTCGAGAGGATACTGAAGGAGACGGAGGACAGGAAAAAGTGGCGAAAGCATGTCCATGAAGCGACCAACCCTCGAATCGAGGATGGTTAAAGACAAGACAAGACAAGACAAGACACGACCACTAAGGGTGATTAGATTTGTCAGCATCACTTGCGTAGAGGAATTCAGTTTATTCGAAAATGCCTGCAGCCAGGTAAGCCAAAGTTGATACTCATGAGTTGTTTGTTCAAATGAATTACAGGCTGTGGTCTTTTTCTAAGAAACTCCCTCAAAAGCATCCCGAAATCTAGAGACGGTTACAAACTGACCCATCTAAAACAAATGAATTTGCCATTAATCAGCCTATTATTACCGGTGGTTTCATGTTGCCATTGAAAATGAGAAATATTGAAAAAATGACAAAGAGTTATCTGTTTCTATGTTTTTAACTAAGAAATATATAATTTTCAGGACTTGCTCGCGGACCCCCAGGCAGATGGCCGCGGACCCCCAGGGGTCCGCGGACCCCCGGTTGAGAACCGCTGCTATATGTGACCAGAGCCTACTAATCAGAGCTCTGGTGACCAGGGATGCCACTCTAAATTTTAGAGAAATTCGGATCCGGTAGGAAAAAAGGCTTGAAAAGACTTTTTAAAGTCATAAGATGTTTAAAATTTGCTCTCTTTTCCTTTCCGATAAAATTTTCTGATGATTATTTTTTAGTCTTTCGCTCCAAAATTCACAATTTTTGTTCAAATTCAAAACATTTTGACCTTTTTCACGTCTTTTGTGCATTTTCACCTAAAAATAATCAATTTTTATGTAAGAAAGTCGGTGAAAACCGCCGTGAGAAAAAAAGCTAGATCCTAAGAAAACATCTAGAAACCTAAACAAGAACCTATGAGTGGCATCCCTGCTGGTGACGTTGACTGATTAGAATGACTCTATGGTTCGTGACCTCGTTTCGCGTATCCATGTTCAAAGGTGTGTCCTAGGTTTCTGTACAAACTGTTAGCGCTGATTTATTGGAAATCTTCATCAAAAGTTGTTCCGAAGACGTAGAGTTTGATATTATTGAAACTGTTAGGTTTTATTTTACACACAAAATGCTTTGTTACGGGGCAGATGTCATTATGAAATTAACTCCGTGTAGCTGAGAGCGATGTGTGTATGACGAACGAGGGAGCAAAGGACAGATTGCTTGTTGCGAATGAGTGTTGGTCTTTCCGAAGGGAATTATCGCGACGGTCGGGTATCAAGTTTCTAAGTCTAATTAAGTAGTTTGCGAACAACTGTGTGTGTCTGTGTGTGGCGTTACACAGCTGCTAATTGGTGAACAGCCAACCTTGTGACTCTTAACTGTATGAAAATGACTAATTGCAAATTACAGTTTGAAGTGGGGAGAATTAAAATGGTTTGAATCGAGGGCGATGTTTAGTGGTCGTTATGACAAGAGCTGTGGTTTAAAAAAAATGAAAACTCAAAAGAAGTCGAAAAAAGAGAATGACTCTCCAACAAATGGTTCCACAGCGTTGCCGATGTTGCCACCTTGTCGAATATGTGGTGAAAAGGCTTCTGGATTTCATTACGGCGTCAATACATGTGAAGCGTGTAAGGTAAGCATTTCGTAGATGACCTCAGTATTTTTATGTGGCAAACATGATTTATGTAGTGTCAGTAGCAGTGGTCAGTTGAAATTAAAATCTTAAATCCAGTAAACTTAAATCTAGAGTTGGAGATTTTCACAGATGCTGATGGCCGTCATGACAAGAACTGTGGTTTAACAAAATGAAAACTCGAAAGAAGTCAAAAAAAGGGAAATGAAATGTTTTCTGATGCTGTAACTCTTCTTCTTTCATGACGAACACATCAAACCTAACTTTTTCTCATGAATTCATATAATTTGTCTTTTAGACAGAGTTCCGGATATCTACGATGCATCTCGTTCACATTTTGTGTAACTCTTACATGCTAAACGTGCTGTAATCATTCTAACATTAATTATATGATAGATGGAGTGTTCAAGCCTTCTGCTTTCAACTGGATTCTGTTGCTGTCCTACCTGTCTTTTGTAGTTTCACTCATAGCTAGTGGTGAAATTTCTCTTCCAGATGTGTTGAGTCTCTAAATTAAGACCTTGGAAGCGTAGCAGGTAAAATCTATAACCGACCCTCGGCTCTCGCTGTTTGTGAATCAGCTGGTGCCCTGCGCAAGTGCGCATGGCTTTCGAGCAGCACTCTAGAAATTTGCAGATTACGATTTGCTGTTTTAAAGGTCTGCTATAAAATGCAGGAAACATGTCAGATGCACATCATTGATTATTATATAAAATAAATAGGTGGTGGGTCTTCTCTTTTGGGCCGTTTTGTTTTCTTTGAGACCAAGGTCTTGGCTTTGGATTCACTTGAATTTTCTTTGAAAGACTTCGTCTTGGATTGACGTCATTGTGAACAACAACCAATGGCAGAAGCAACTGTTAGGGCCATCCAATATTCCTTATGCCAAAAATCGAAAAATCGTTTTTCATTCCACCCTCCCCTGTTGCATCTCGTGCATTTGTACGTTTTGTGGACCCCTCTTCCATGCATGCATTCAACTGAACTTCTCCACCTCCACCCCTTACAACTTTTGGTTAATTAGCTGAAATAATGTTTAAGGCACTTATTTTACCATAGGCTACTATTTATTTTTGTTAAACATATTTGCTCGCTAATTTTTTTTAACTGTTATGGTTTACTGTTTAGATCTGCGCAAAGTTTTATTAGAATGTGATAAAATGCCATCAGATAAAACAGAATTATAAATAGGCTTAGTGTCAGCGTCATAATTAGACATTTATTTTGCTTATGTAAACATTTCATCGAGACCTCTCCCAGCTGTACGCACTACGCACCCATTCGCAGAATCAACCTTCCCTCACCGCATGCATACCGTAATATATGGCCAGCTGCCCTTATGTTGTGTCTGGAAGCGTCCAGATAAACCATGTGAGGAGGATATTTAGAGAGACTCACAATTTCTACTTTACATCCAGTGCTTGAAAAGCTGCCCTGTGTGTCATTTGCTTCAGCTCGTCCTGTTGAACATATTTTTCACATGGTGATATTTTTATGAGGCCTCACAGTCTGTAATCTTAAGCATTCTCTTATTTTAAGCATACTGTATCCGTATGAAAGAGTACTTGAGTCAGCTGGATTAATACATGTGACCCTGACTGAGGCTAGAGAGAGTCTACTTGAAACGAGAGATGGACTTGAACTTAACGTTTTCTCATCAGCTCTTATGTTGACACTTTAACAGCCATTGCGTTCATTTTCCATTCACTTCACTTTTAACGCACGCTGTTAAAATGTTGAAGTTTGCTCTGCTGACTTAGTCACAACTTAAGACATTATGTATATCTTTGTATTATCCTGCAAGGCTTATCTGTCACTCAATGGTTGATGCTTGTAAAGGCAAGTCACCCCAAGTGCTGTGTCATGGCGCCCTGAAAATTGTCACCGTCGTCATCATCATCATCATCATCTTCATCATCATCATCAAAAAGGAGATCAGGATAAAAATGTCAAGACGTGGTCTGACATAAATTTATACACATTTTTAGAAAGAAATAAATGTCATCTCATAGAAAATAGCTCGCATTTATTCAACCTGTCTTTGCCAACTGTTTCACTAACCAGAAATAACTTTGTTATGAAACATGCTGTGTTTTTAATGGCTACGTATATTTCCAATGATGTGGCATAATTAAGTTTGTAGTGCAGGTAGGGCTCCAGAAATGCAGCTTCATTAATTGTGAGGTGCTCTTCAAAATCAGGCATATGTCATAAATGCTTTTTTGAGAAAATGACCCAGAAATGACCTGCCAGATCAAAATTGTGTGTTTGGAATTTGAATGATCAGATTTCTGTTACATAATTATTTCTTTATCCAAAAACTTATTTGGATGAAAAAGTTTGCATTAAATTTTATTCTGTTAAAGCATTATTATTAAAAATTCTGAAAGAGACAATAGCATTGCACAATAATTACTTTCCAATAAATATTTCTGCGGCCTTTATAATGCAATCTCAAAATAACAAATGAAATGGAATTGGTAGGATTCATTGAGTCTATCAAATTTCACAAATGTCACTGGCTTCATTAAATTAATAAAAGTTGTCATGAACTTTTTAGTTTATGCTGTGATTGCATTCTTTGGATTTTGACATTCGCATGATTTGACAGTGCTTCAGATTATCCTATTTCAGGTTCTACTGAAAAGATCTGAATATTTTTTGAGTTGTTAGAGACGTTTTATGTTGTAGAATATAATTAAAGAATCTTATTGTGAGAAAAATGTGACAAGTCATGTGCCTGGTTTTGATGGATCACAATTAGACAATTTTTTGTCATTTTCTGAGTAAAGCCGACTTTGCTTGTGATCTGATAAAATGTCAAATTATCTTTTTTTCACTGCTGAGGTCTCATATGTTCTAAGAATCTAAGTGGATTCCTTTTCATCTTTGCTAAAGCTGGTCAGACGTTGAAATGATGACCTGAAAGATGAACGATGACATGCATAGATTTTCATGACATGATTGTTTCTATGAATCCAGGCATTCTTTAGACGCAACCTGGACAAAGGCAGCACATACCGGTGCATAGAGAATGGAAATTGTGAGATTCTACCTGGAAGGAGAAACAGCTGCGCTGCGTGTCGCTTCAACAAATGCCTCTCGCTTGGAATGTGCAAAGAGGGTACGTTATCGTTATCATCATCATCATCATCAACGTCATCATCATCATCGTCGTCATCAATGTCATCATCGTCATCAACGTCATCATCATCATCAGCGTCATCATCGTCATCATCGTCGTCATCATCAACGTTGTCATCATCATCATCAACGTCATCATCGGACGTAATCTCTTTAGGAGCTTCTTCTTTAGATCTATTGCTTTTTCTTTTAATCTTTTAACATCATTAAACTGATTTCTTCAATATCTCATATCCAGATTCATCTTTTCTCCAGTACTCATCAGACACGGTAATTTAAAATTTAAACAGTTAATTCAAAACTTGCAAAGCCCTCCGGATTATCTACATATCTTCATATTAGAAAGCTATTGCGATTTTGATGTAAGATGGTTGGAGTAAAACCGAAAATGTTGCTTTTGTTTTAGCAATTAAAACCGGTCGATATACGCACGAGAAGAAGGCAGAAGACATAAAGGAAGTGAAACGATTGGAAGGCGGCACTGGTGGTAATGGTGGTGGTGGTAATGGTGGTGGTTGTGGTAATGGTGGTGGTGGTGGTAATGGTGGTGGTAATGGTGGTGGTGGTGGTAATGGTGGTGGTGTCATTGTCATGGAACCTGAATCACCGAAATCGTTGATGCAGATATCGTCACCGAATTCCGTTTCAACGATTGGAAGATTAGCAGATGAGGAACTTCAGGAAATCATCGACTCAATCGTTGGATCGTACATTTCAATGACACCATACAACCAGCAATTCTTTGAGACGCTGCCTGAAAGAGAGCGAAATTTCCTGGTAAACAAAATTCAGAAATGTGTCTTAATCTCTGGTTGGGACAAATAGCTTAACTTCTCCATTCGGTTGCACATAGCCTTAATTTGTTAATTTTAAATAATTTTCCAAAGTTATTTTAATTTCTATTTTGCACATGCATTTTGCTTAAATTGTTTTTGAAATGAATGTTGATGTGTTAAGTGACAGCAACCTTCAGATCAGAAATGTGATGTGAGATTACCTGGAAGTGGTCTGATCTGTGATGTTTCTTGTATCTGTTGTCAAATTAGGAGCAAAGAGAACTGCAGCGTGAAGTCTTTGGTCCGATGAAACCGTTGCCAAGGGACGAATACGCTCACATTCTCCAGACAACAGGAATTGACATTGATGGACGGAAGGAAATGTTCCAGGAGGAAATACCTCACATCGAACAATCCATCCGTCGATTCATTACATTCGTTAAATCTATTCCAGGATTCTCTCAAACGCCCGTTGAAGATCAGATTACTATCATCAAAAGTCAGCATTCATTGCATGTGATCATCTCATCTTAATATTATTTATTTAGCTTATTATTGTTTTGCTATTTTTACGGTGCAGTTATGCAATGTGCACAACGATGTGAACGCCTGATTTTGTTGTTTCTCTTACAGAAATCATTAATTTATCAAGTTTAAACATTTGGCTCTAAGCATCAAAGTATATTATCGGATAATTGGATCACTTCAATGCTCAGAAACATCGAAACAAACTCTGGAACTTAGATCAACTTTTAACATTTAACTCATAATTCATTGCTAGTAAAGAAGAGAACGTCGAACACTGGTGTCTGTTTATTCCAGACATGAGAAATGGATGACTGACCTGTGAATGCGAGGTCACGTAATGAGATCCTGCCTAAGATGTTCATTGTTCACTCGGAAAGACTGACTTTAAATCGTACTCTTTAGATCTGTTGCATGGCTAAGTCATATTTCTGAAGTTCTTTCATTTAAAGCACCGATCTGATGGAGTTCGTTTAATCTGGTTTTGTTGCTGATGGCTGATTATTTGATGTCTGTAGATGGGAAGTTTGAGGCATGGATGATTATGACAAGTGCCGCTTTCAACCCACAGCATAAACTCTACTCGAGTTCGAGTGGACGCGTTGTCGGCTTTGAGGAGATGACGCGGTTCAATGATGCAGATGTCGTGGAGTCGATTTTTCAAATCCAAGCACGGATTCAGAAGCTGGGATTGATGCAGGACGAATCGTGTCTGCTCGGCGCTTTGGCTGTTATGCTGACAGGTGAGAAATGAGAGTGACTCAAGTTGTAGATCGTTCTATTCAATACAATGAATTCTGGTTGTGCCAGAGAAGTTATTGGCTTTCGTTTGATCTTCCTAAGAATATCTGATCCAGAAACAAAGTTCCATCATTTCACTTGCTGTCTGAAACTCTTGTCGTCTTTGTTATCCATTTGGATCAGGGAAAGTGCTTTTTCGGACACTCCTTTATCCACAGAGACTGATTCATTCATCCATGCATCCATCCATTCATCCACCCATCCATTCATCCATCCATTCATTCATTCATTCATATCAAACATTTCTACAGCACCCACTAAAGGAAACTACTCGGAGGTGCTCCCAATTCTGACACTGCTAAAAAGAAGAGTCGTAAGATGAGAACAGAACACAGGAGAACAGGTCATGGCAGAGGGAGGACATTCCAGGCCATTCCAGGTAGAAGGGTCCTCCACTGAGAAATCGCAGTTTGCCAAGTGAAGATACGGGCAATTTAAGAGACAAACAGGAAACCAATTTGAGAATAGCGGATTGATAAGCACGAAGGACAGTGCAGCAACAGGGCTCTCAAAGACAGAAGGGCATGTTGAGCAGGAGCGGCTCTAGATGACAGATGCTCCCCTATGTACAATCCGCTGCTCAGAGGAAGAACCAGCACAGAGAGCATTGCACATTTAAATAGGGAAATCAGGAAGTGGGGTGCAATGTCCAATCCCAGCAGTTGACCAGTCTGGAGCCAGAGTGTCTTATATCTATATTCGTTTAATAAAATTCAATCTGACAAACCGCAGAATGATTACATATACAGGTTATACGAAATACGGCCCACTTCGCACGACACGCAGGTTGGCTAAACAGCAGGTAGCTTAACACTAAATAATCCAATATAAATTCGTTTGATTGAGATTGTCGCTGACACACTGCAGCCAGTTACAAAATTTAAAAAAATTACTTAGAAAAACATAACAATTTAATCAACTGGGTGGAATTCAGAAAAAGAGGCAATGGTCGAGTATCTGTAAAGTACTCGAGAAATGAAATTTCTTTCGTCCTTAATTGGTAGTTCAAAACTGTGGGGACGAGGGCGAAGATTGTACGGCCTCTGGGTTTTCAGTGGAAAAATGTTAACCAGGACGTGTGAGTCGAGCCGGATAACTCTACAAAGTAAACGACCTTCAATGTCATGCACAAGAGCTTCAACGCTCATAATATCAGGCGCCAGAAAACCATAACGTCCCATCTTACGATGAAAACGCTCTAGTTTTGAACGATCGTCAGCAGTAGTCAAGCCCCACCAGGGCTTTTCTGGTCAAGCATAGAAAAAGAAATTTACAAATTATGATTGCAGCTTAATTGCTGAACCATTTGTATAATTCATCCATTCAAAGAATTTATATAACCCATTTTCAAGAAAGCTACTTAGAGGTGCTCCCAGCCACAGCTAAAAAATAGGATTTGAGCGACTTATAAAAGACAGTGGAATTAGCCTAGGCGTAAGTCACAAGGCTAAAGGGAGGCCATTCCAGATAGCGGGACCCACAATAGAATAGGTCGGCACTGTCTGATAGAAGTGCGAGCTCACGGAGCCAAAAGCGCCCCCATTGCCTTGGAGTGAAGAGCACAATGGGCTGCGAGGTCGGATATTCTCTGTGAAACAGAGAGCCAGTGAAGAACGTCACGCATGTAGGCAGAGACGGGGGCATATTTAGGAATGTGGCCAATGATGCGAGCAGCTGAACGAAGAACTCGTTCAAGGCGTCCAATTAGTCCAAGTGGCAGACCCACAAGCACCGAACTGCAGTGATCAATTCTACTATGTAATTCCATTATATGTATATATAATTATATATATATATACATGTATATATTATATATATACAATTATACATATATAATTGTGTGTGTGTGTAGTTTGTGATGCATTTGCATATCTAAACAGCACCTTGGCTTTTCAAAGGTCTTCTATACGCTGTATGAATTGCCTCATATGATATTAATAGCGCTGTTACACAGGCATTGCAATTGCAAGGGTGCCTCACAAAACAGCTGTAGTATGACATGAATGCTTCTGCAGTGAAGCCCAGCTGCTAATGTCTCTTCTGCTTTTGTATGAATTGAGCCATAATACTTCTGTTGATAATATGAATATAATTTGTATGAATTGAGCCATAATACTTCTGTTGATAATATGAATATAATTTGTATGAATTGAGCCATAATACTTATGTTGATAATATGAATATAATTTGTATGAATTGAGCCATAATACTTCTGTTGATAATATGAATATAATTTGTATGAATTGAGCCATAATACTTCTGTTGATAATATGAATATAATTTGTATGAATTGAGCCATAATACTTCTGTTGATAATATGAATATAATTTGTATGAATTGAGCCATAATACTTCTGTTGATTGTGGTTAACTATTGATGTACATGACTAAAAGTTGACAGACAAAGGCACAATTAAGTAAGGCAAAATTAAGTAAGGCAAAATTTCCTAAAGTTATTAACTTTTTATTTCTTGCATTTGCTATAGGTCCCTTCAAGCTCTCTACTCAGAGACGCTCCCAACTACAGAGCGGACACTGCATCAGAGTTTCACGCCAAGGCTCATGAACAATTGCGAGTAAAGGACTTGCTCAAGGGCCCAACGCGGCGGTTTGAAGTGGATTCAAACCTGGAACCATCCAGCTCCAGGGCACTGAACCCGTTACTACACCACCGCACCCACGATGGTGTAGTGGTGGTTCCCTTTTTTAATGAAGTGATCTTCTCCCTGAGTTGCCAGTGAAATGAATTGTTCAGTGAAGCCGTGTGTAAATGAAGATGAGGTTTTATGTATTAGTAGAGATTGGATATATATTTGATTTGTGTTTATTCTTAGGACTGAAAGTGATGTTGGCTTTTCTTGTAGATGAATGTATCGTAAAGGAAGTTGCAGTAGTCGAACAGAGCCAGGAGCTTCTTCTGCGCTGTCTGCTCTACTTGTTCCAAAAGAACGGACGACACAGCGAGATGCTGCAATTCGCAGAATCCATCAGCTGTGTAACGCAGCTGAGGACACTGAAGAAGTATCACCTACAGATGGCGGAAAATATAGTAAAGGAATGGGTGGATAAGATAGAATTTCCACCTCTTCTTTTCGAGATGTGGTCGTCATGACGGCCAGGCAATATCTCCATGGAAACGGTCGTTTGTTTAAGAATCGGATTTCTAAGACTGCTCTTGGGGCAACGTGCAATCAGTTCCATTCCAAATGAAGAGCATCCTTCGTCTACAGATCCATCGCTACTCCATATATCTACCAACTCCATCCGCTTTTCAAGGCATTATATTTGTCCAGTTTCTTCCAACCACTTCACGTTCCATCTTTCCAATCATTTTCAGATGTTTGTCGATGTTTTCCTTTACAGCTATGCTTACACCCTTCCACTCCATCAGAATATCCTTCCTCACTTAACTCAAAACTATTCTTTCGGGCATGCTGCAGTCGGGAGCGCCACTGAGTAGTTTCCTTGAAGGGGCACTATACAAGTTTCTGAACTTATGGATGGAAATCACATCTCGCCTGAGCCACATTTTCAAAAGTCCCTCCCAAATCCTTTCTTCTTTCTCAAGGATGAATTCATTTTGTCTTAGATTGTCCATTCCATTCCACAAGCCCATATTATTACTTGTTGAAACCAGAAGATCTGCGTGTAAGTTCTAAGACAGCAACAGCCATAAACATATTAAGCCAACATATCTAAATGCTTACAAATCAGCTCAACGAGTCTTTGTGATAAGTTTCCGGTATTTTTGCTGATATTTTAAAGTAGATTTTCTTATCAAAGAAGTCTAGCAAGTGGCTATGGACTTTACTTGAGTATAGCAACTGACATTACATTTGCTTCAGTTACTTTCGTAGACTTTGCTTAGACTGCAAGTTGACGTTCAACCACGCGTAGCAGTCTACGTCGTCTCCAGTGGCGGCATCAGCCATGCAATTTCAGCAGCTCACATTAGGAAAGGTTTATTCAAGCGGTCTAATTTATGTAGCACATTTACTATTCATTATCGGTTAAAAGACGATATTTGACCGATTACGAAAAGACCACTGAAGCTTAGCATATAAGAATATTCTGTACAGCTTTAATTTAATATGCAGTCTCTACTCAAATAACTCCATGTACAGTCTTCTCAATTTAGATGTGGACATTTCCCCCCCTGTTGTGCATAAGCCCTGCCTCCTGGCTCCGCCCCTACGGATTTTTCTAATGGAAGACCCAAATGATAGGCCTACGTGTCGCACTGATAAACGTACTAGTGTGGATGATATTTATTAGATGACAAGTTGCATCTGATATAAAAATCCTCTCGTGAATAATCAGCTGATCATCATCATCATCTGCACCAAGATTTAGCAATTCTTCTCAGTCTATGATTTAATGAGCTCCTGAAGGTCTTCTTCTTATCACGGGTTTAGGTCTGTTGAATAGTTTCTATCAGATGAGCAATAAAATGACAATACATAGAACGTCAACCGTCAGTTGCTTTTAAAAACACTCGTTGTCGTTAGTATGGAATCCATTCGTTTTGTGTAAATATTCAATTGTTCTTATGAGATTGATTTACATAAAACATCTGTTGACACCAGTAGGGAATCATTGTTATGAGCAAGTAAATCGATTGTTATGTAAATCGATTATGTAAATTGATTGTTATGTAAATCGATTGTTATTTCTCATAAAGAATTGTGTAAAAAAGAAATTCTTCTGAGCAAGAAATCAATTGTTAATGACGATGATTTTGCTTTGATCAGCAATCAATTATTTCTATATGCAAGCTTTTTAATGACTGACGATTGTCTCGATTGTAAATGCGTCGCATGACAAATGCTTTGCTACTTGACAAACTTTTAAGGATAGCTTTTTTAGTTTAAAGGTCAGTTGTGGGTTTTAAAAGTGTACATAGGCAACAACATAATTTATAGTCTACATAGGCAACGACGTAATTTAAAGTGTGCCATCAAAGCATTCAGCAAGCAGTCTGAAAGGGAAGAGAAAGCAACTCCGGTTTTTTAGAAACTGAAGTCCAAAATGACACAGTTCAACCAGTTTTCCAGCTCAGAAATATAACCGTAATGTGTCAAGATAACCTCGATCTCTACACTCCCTGTCCACCAGAGGCCAACAGTTTGTTGCCTGCATACTCCAGGCCACTGCCATTTCATGATAGATCGGTTTCACTGGTTGGAACCATCTTCCATGAGGATCAGCCTTTCTCTTCCCTGATTGGGAAAGTCTGTCTAAAGTCCATTTGTTGATTTCTTAATGATAGACAGAACTTCTTGCGTAAGCAGCAATCTCTGAATCGCCGAGTGAATGCTTTAAAAATTTCTTCTCTTGTAATTAATTTTAACAATTCATATAAAACGTGATGCAATGATTTTGTAAATTTATTATATAATTTAGTTTTCATACAGTTTTGAAATCCTTTTGTAAAATATGAACATGTGCTTTTGCTGAATGAAAATAATGAATTGGTTGTTATGGGTTTTTCTATTGTAAACATTTAAGCTAAATTCCCCAATTGACTGACAAATGATAAAAGAGCAGCTGAACTAAAGCAACAACAAAAACACACAAGAAATGCACGTTGTCGGTCTATTCGCTTTTGGCGACTAAAGATAGCGTCGGAGGGGTGAGACTGGAAGAGCTGATCTTCCGTCCATTGACGATCAAAGATGGCGGACTGTCAACTCGAATGCTGCTGAAGTTGAAATGCTGAAAGAAAAACAACACAATGATCATCCAATCAACCATTGTTCTTAACGTGTTTGGTCTACATTTGATTACACAACAGGTGCAGACAACTAACTGATCATGTATGTCAGGTCGTTCAAATAAAGAATGGCAGACCATGCAACACAATCAAGTCGTCATTATTCAGGTTCTGGATGACCACATAATTCCTCTTTCCTTTATCTTGTATATCCACTAACGATAATGATAATGAAGATTTATATAGCAAGGCCAACGCTGATGAGGGATGCTATGGACGAATTCAAAATCAACGCCAGTCGTAAGCCATTTCAGAAATCTAGGTCTTGAGATGCGACTACGGCTGTGCTCGTTCTATTCAAAGAACCCTGGCTTTCGAAGTTCTACTGAGAAAGAGACCAGCTAGATGGTTATAGGTAGATGGTATAGATAGGTAGATGGTATAGATAGGTAGATGGTATAGATAGATAGATAGATACTATGCATACAATAACATCAGCTGTAGAAGTTTCCATCTAATCTGGAATATTATGCTGCACAGACATCATCAGTTGATGGTTGGCTCTGATGAAAACCAGAAAATCGATTGGATGAGGGACCAGCAGCAGTGCTCCATGTTCCATCATTGGAAGCAACATGGAAAGAAGGGGCTTCAGTCCTGACCTCAATGACATTCCAGCATTTGTCAAAGACTTATTATGGAAAGTCCGTTCCAGACCCTGGGACTAGCAACGAAAACTCAGCTCATTGTTCTGGCTTGGAACAGACTCTATTACAATGTGAAGATATATGCGACACTTTGGACTCACAGACAAATATAACAAGATAATCTGAGAGCATTTGCAAAATAACATATTGGAATTTGCAAACCAGTCAGTTTTCTTAGGCTTGAACCTTGCATGTGAATGTGTTTAATATGTGAAACATGCATCTAAACGCATTCAATTTATCATCTTCTAAATCTATGCCTGTCTGTGCTGTGATCTTCTGACCAAATGAACGGCTGATGCAGTCTTAGACGGCTGCTAACCAGATAGAAGATGGATCTTTCTAAAGACATTAGATGACTGCCAGCTGACCTCGTCTTTGTACGTAAAGTTGAACTGTTGAAAGTGCGGCTGTGGAATGGCTATGCTGTCGCCGATCTTCACACCCCAACCAGGCACAATGTTGTAAACCGTCACACCAACACATGTCTTGCACTTGTCAACCACACAGAAACTACTACAATCAGATCAACAAACACTACATCAGTCAATAAACCAGTACTACTAAACCAGTACTACTAAACTGGTACTACTAAAACATTACTACTAACATCAGTACTACATCAGCCTCCAGATATCTGCACTGATCCATCAAGTGCAACCTTTGAAAGAGCTGCAGCAGCAGACATCCATAATTCATTGGCAAATCATCTGTTGTCGTATCAAATCCATCAGAAAGATTCATTGCAGATAAACTTCTTCCATTCGTTTATTCAACTCAGAAATCAGATGAGTTTTAAGTTCTGAACTACCGTACTTAGAAATGAACTCTTACGTAAAAAAGTCTGACTTTACCACGACTCGGAAGACCTTAACGGATGTTGAGGTCAAAGACCAAAGAGTGTGGCAATGTACATGGATTCTGAAACGCTGTGCCACATCGTTGGTCCGACGACACTTTGGAATCGGCTCTTTCCATTGACACACTCTTCGCTATTAACAGCAACTCCAAGTACATCTTTCATTTGTCTCAAAACTACTTTCTTTTCCATGGGTCTTCTGCACTAGGAGTGCCTCTGATTGATGTGCACCGTGAGAGGCGCTTTATAAATACATCAACAAATCCAGAAGCAAAAATGCCAGTAAATTAGAACAGCGTTTCCCAAAGTGGGTTCCGCAGAACCCTTGGACGAGCACAGGGGGTTCCGCGAAAAGCTCTGTAAATCTGAACAGGGACGCAGCCATCTTTGTTATCATTATCCGACGAAGCTAATCTGAGCACGACTATGCCTAAATGCAAGGGCTTAAAAAGTATTGCCAAGTCAGATTATTGTACTTAGCAATTGTAACAAATAATTTTACTTTTTTGGTGCATAAATTTACCAAAGTTCAGTAACTGTCTCACAAGCTTGGGTTCTAGGTTGCTCTTGTTGATTCAAATGATAGGCCTACAGCTGATAATAAGAATCCAGCTTTCAAGTGTCAAGCCAGTACTAGACAAAAATGCATAAGAAGAATTAAAGGGCCATTCGTATTCTAAACTTCATGTGCGCTACAGTACTCTCAGTATTGTGATCCACGAATCGTGATTTTCAAAACAGTTCAACTTAATTTTTCATAATTTTTAAAAGAGAATCAACTTTCTACAATCGTGTTTTGGTAGGCCTGTGTAGCCTATATTAGAATGCTTCTTAGGCGCTATGCATGCTTCTGTGCGTTTAGTTGAGATTGGGGTTCCGCAAGAGAAATATTCGGGCACAAAGGTTCCGCGGCCCAGAAAGTTTGGGAAACGCTGAATTAGAAAATCTCCCTCTTGGCAAAACATCTGAATAATGTTATTCACTTTGATGAATCGTGAATCGAGCATTTTCTCAGATTAAGCAATAATTAGACTATGGCATTAAACCAGTGCTCATGAATAAGCTGGTGCCCTGCACCTAGCTTTCAAGTGATGCTCTAAATTTGAAGTTTACAATTAAGAATAAATCTGAATGGTTAGTGGGAAAGTCTATTGACTTTTGATTGACTATATGGAGCTAACGCACTTACAAAGACTCTGAAGCACTTGCAAAGACTCGGAAGCACTTACAAAGACAAAGACACGTCCTCTGAAGCACTTACAAAGACACGGCCTCTTCGACATTAAATGAACAGACGACTTTTCCAGTTACAACTTTTTCTGGATTGATTCCCGGTTTCAGTTGGTCTACGGTGATTGGTTCTAGCGTAACGGGAGCACCAGAGGGCGTCTTAAATGAAGACCCGTCTGCGCCATAAGGACCGAGATCAGAAGACTTGTTCAGACCATCTACCATCGTCTGCAACTTCTTCCCAAAGATTTTACCCTTTCAAAGAAAAAAGCATAAATCAAACAATGAACAGCTGCAAAACATGGAGAAAATTACATTTCAATCCACCATAGAAATCGCAGAAATCTGTCAGAGTTACATAACGTAATCTGTGCCTCTTTGTCTGTTTGAAAACCTGTTGGACGGATTGTGGCCTCACAAATCCTTACAAACGCATGCACATTGCACAAATTGTGCCGACATTATAATAAACATCCAGAGATGAACTTCAAAGAATAGCTTAAGCATACCACCACACGAGTCATTAGAACAGATGATTAACAATTAATGCAAGAGAAATTAAAAGCAATAAAGCTTCTTTCCTATGATGACTTTGTTGTTGACATTGAGTTTCTTGCTTTTCTGTCTGACGCAAATTCTCTACCTTATTAACGATGAGATTGGAGAAGTTCATCAGATATTTGAGTAGCATTTGCTCTTTGACCTTCGCCTCTTCAAATGTAGGATCGAGAGCCAGAGCACGAGAGTAGCCGATGAGGGCATCTTCATACGACTCTTCATACTGGTGCAACTAACAGCAAAGACACACAGCACTCACTGTCGGATGAAATCCAACTCCGTCAACGTAACTGCATCATCACCAAACAGATAGCGATTTTCTTCACTCTACTTGTCACTTAAACCAATTTCAAATCATACATGATGTATGATTTTAAATTGGTTTGTATGTTCCAAGGAACCCGTGTAAATAGACAAACGTTGAACAAGTTGCTAGCACACAAATACCTCAACAACACGGAAGAATAATTTGAAAATTGTTGACAAACCAAATAAATCGCATATCCGGCAAACTCGCAAACATGATTTTTTGGCAAGGGTGCAACTTTCGTGCAGAAAGTTAATTACCAATTCTGCTTCATTTCCCTTTCACAACTTAAACAATTATAAAGGTGGCATTGTTTATATGTACCATGACTAATATAATGAAATAACATAATGAAGATTTTGCTTGATATTTGTTACGAGTCTTGAAGGCTCGGGTGAAGATCTTCGTCTGAGAAATAAAATGACTGCATTGTTTGTTTTGGATATGAATTTAATGAGGTAGAGAACGCATCCAGTCTACAAGGATTGGGTCATAAGCGCCCGTCGTATCTCAGGAAAATGTCGCCTATGTGATTGACGATTTGGGGAAAAGCAGATAATACTTTCTGGGCAATCTATGCAACTGAATATTTAAATTGTCTGTCAAAGGATTTTAAACAATCAAAAGCAACAGTGTAAAATCTATTCAGTCCTGTCAAAAACTGTGCAAACAGAGAAGAAGCTGGGGTCGGGAGCGCTACTGAATCTGTGAGCGGCGCTATATAAATATTCAATTACAATTACAAAGTGAAGAAGATGATGAGACAAACTCACAGTGGCTCTGTTATAATGTAGGTCAGGATTTGATCTTGTGACGACGTCTTTCTCCTAAAATCACAAATCAAAAGTTGTCAGACATGGGTCAGAAAAAATCTATGACGACTCTTGCAAGGGGAGGAGGAGGTGGCTACTCAAGACACAATGTCAGCAACAGAAACAATAGAGGCATTTACAATAGAGGCATTTACAAAAGAAGCAACGTTACATGAGCAGAATAAATAAAAGATGAGCAACTAATCACACGAAGATGAACAAACTACACCAGCTTTGTCTTTCCACTATTCTTCACACACACACACACACGTCGTATCAACACACACACACACACGCGCGCGCACACATCTGCCTAACGATGCGATGACCAAAGGATGCGAGAGTAAAACTGACCGATTGTTTGTAGGCCGAGAAGCATTGCTTCAGACTATTTGCATCTTCAGCTTTGACAAAGAAGAGCGACAGATATGCGTTGCCAAGGACAACTGAAACAAGACCACACACACAAAATATTATATGAATAACCAACTGACAGATCAATATACATGCATACAGACACATAATTATATATATATATATTTAATTTATTTATATATACATAATCACATATATATATATATATACATGTGTATAACTGTATATATGTGTGTATTATGTGTATTCATATGTTAATGCCTTAGCCTTAAATGTATGGCAGCTTGAAAAGTGAATATTTGGAGGTAGGTTGCAGTTATCGTACATGCAGTGAATAGCTCTGAGAGTCAACAGATCACTTTTCCCGATGATTAGAACGATGTGCAAACTGGAAACATTGTCAAAGAATTCACGCTACACAATACTCTAAAGTTCACAGTCAGATGAATTGTGAGATATTGCTGCTCCAATATTTGAAAACAAACACAGAGTCTTGAGAAGTATTCAGTTCTAAGCTAGACAAGTAGTCGGAATAATTGCCTTTGTGATCATGTTTGCACCCAACGACCTCATATATATTACTAGACTTCCTATGTTGAGCTGCCCAGTGACGATGAAACAGCGGAAACAAGAGTATAACATGTAATTTTATGTGTCGGACTTATGGTCTATTTTTAGCTCAACCAATGAAACGTCATGAAGGAACCACCAATCACTGTGATTGGCTGAGCTAAAAATAGTAAGTGTCATGAACGATTACGAGAAAGTCCACAAGATGATTCAGCAGAAATCACGTGATCCCACCGGCCTGGTTGCACTTCTCAAAAGAACTGAATAGGCATTTAATTAAAATATTAAAAATTAATTGATTATTTCAACGTACACCAAGAAGTTCCATCCGTGACATCCAGTTGGATGGCTTCCTTGGCCAACTCAACGCTTTCTTCGATTGATTTCATTTTGTTGACTTCAAACTTCGACAGCTGACGAGTGACCATCGAGAGATTACGAAGAGCGACTTTGTTTCGAGACTGAAATGAAAAAAACAGATAATGCGTCTTTCTCTTAATGACTTTTTAATTACAAGAATTCGAGTGACATAAGAACAAGTCTGACTCTTTCCAAGCGCATCTCAAAACTGTCCTTTTTAGCCGTGCTGTGGTCGGGGCGCCTCTGAGCAGTTGAATGAATGAAAGATTATGATAAGAAAGTCGCCTATCAGGCTAGAAAAAGCACGACAGATGACAGACTCGGCTAAACTGTTCATAAATAATGTTCTGAATTGCTCCAGCAGTTAATTCCTTTGTTAATAATTGAATCTACAGCCAACAATTAGTAACTTATCACCTTGACATTAGTTCAGCATAAGCTCTAAAAAACACCAATCATCCCTGCCTCATTCTTAGACAATTTTCTTTTTCCATTACGGCCATTAACTCCCTCAGTTTTCAAATCAACATTTACTGAAACTGCCTACAGGTGTTCTACGATTTCCCAATTAAAGACTGATATGCGTAGAAATAGGACGAAGAAGTCATACATGACTGAGAGATCCAGTGAAGCAGTTGTGTGCGGATTTGACGTCTCCTTTCTTCCAGTACGACTCTCCCAAATGAATCCACGCCTCGGACAATTTCGGGTCGAGTTTGACGGCTTTTGATAAACACTCTTCGACGTCTTTATTGAAATTTGGCAGAACATTCAACGCACGGCCTCTCAACAGAAGACATTCTGCCTTGCGCTGAATTTCACCTGAAGATGAAACAGCATTCACTGAAGGAAACGGATCACCATGTCTTCAACGGAAAAGATGGAATGTAGCAATTCTGTTCTTCAGCGCCACATGAAATCACGGCTCACACAAAGAAATTTCATTGAGAATTTATCTGACAATATGTCACTTGTTAGCTATCAGTATTCTCTCTTCTCTCTCTGCCTCTGTCTCCATCTACTGTCATCTGTATCTCTCCCTCCTGTCCATCAAAGATACTCTTATCTCCCTATCTGTCTGTTTATATCTAGGTCTCTCCTTTTCTTTCACTGTCTGTCTGTCCATCATTTTCTGTCAGTCTCTTTCTCTCTCTATCTTCATCCCTCATTCTTCTCCTCTTTCCAACTCATCACCACCTTCCATGATTTGTGATTTCAGGAAGAGACGAGAGACTGCAGTTGTTCCAGGGTCACCTGAAGGATTCATTGACAGTTGGAGAGAGATAGAGTTGGTGTAGAGAGAGAGGAAGAGAGAGGGAGATGGAGTCAAACCGTTGAGTTGGTCGATGGTAGCGATGGTCTTTTCCAGTCTCTTGCGAAGACTCTCCGTCTTCTCCGCCGCTTCTTCAATCGGAAACATTTCGAAGTAATGGTCGCGGAAATGGTACAACTCGTCGACATCTTTCTGAAATCAAATTACCATCATCATCCATCTCACTCATTCCCTCTGCATGAAAGCAATCATTTCTATAGCTCCTTTCATACGTTCCTCTCTGGTGCCATATACGATGTATATATATACCTGAATAGGTGGCCTGTACAATTTTGTACATAATTGGAATTGGTGCCATATGAGATGATTTACCAGACATTGTTGGTCCTTCCCCAGATAAAGATTTAACTTATGTGGTAAAAAGAAAAACCTATGTGCTAAAAAGAAAATTCTAGTAAGGAAATGTTTACCTTAACAGATTCTAGGTCTGTCATCATAGATGTTTTCTTCAGTTCTTCGTTCCTGATGCAAAACACTTAGAAAGAGAATGGCGTCTAATCATCAAAAGTAATCTCTGCAATAAATAAAATAAATTATCTTTAGCAATAAAATCTGGAAATATAAAATAAATCAAGTGAGCTGCTTCTATCAAAGCGACCAAGTCGGACAGTAACTGAGCATCAACATATAACTCTAATCTTGAATTAACAACTTCAGTCATAAATGCAAATCAAAATAGAAGCAAAATCTATCTGTCAGACATTTGATAGACTTTTGCATTTATCTGTGAATGTGTGAATGAATGCATTTCTCATCTGGATATTTTATATCACTTTTGTCCGAGCTTCAGTGCAGCAGTATTCTCACCTCTCGCTATCATCAGCCAACCTAATTAATGCATTCCACGTTGCAGTCCCAAGGAATAGAATCACTCATCAATGTCTGCTTATCAATGAACTCCAACTCAATATCTCTATCATTAAGAAACGCTTCAAAGGCTCCATGACTGACCGTGTATTTATATTTGTCAAGGCGCCTTGCAACGGCATGTGTTATGTTACGGCGCCATAGAATTTGCAATCATATTATTATTGGCTCCAAGAGGTAATCAGCCTCTCGTGCTGTTGCTTAATGACAATGTGTCATAATAAGGATGATTATTGTCGCCCTCCTCCTTTATCCAGGCATGGGACTGGCACTGTCAGAGTGCGAATTGTGGCGGAGTTTAATCAGCCTTTCCTATCCGTATCAGTCGTGATGGTTGCTAAGGCCGAATACTCAAGAACCAGAAAACAACGTGCAAAGACAGACACTTTGAGTGGGCTAAATCGGTGCACAGCCGAAATAACAGAAAATCAAATGCGGGTGATGACTTCATCGCTATAGCAGCACAAATGAAGACAACAAACTAATATTATATCCATGGACAGACTCTTCGTTTGGCTAAAACGTCAGTCATTCCAGGGCCTTGGCGATACATGACGCTTTGTATAATTTAATACAGACTAGTGTTGCAGCAGATTAAAACACATATCAATAATCTGATTTAACAGTTGCTTTAGTTAACATTCACAACAGTTTAAATGAAGCAAAATCAGTTTTTACTAACCGCGTTTCGTTTACATTTGATACTCGTTTTATCCCAGCAACAACAAACCAAAGACTACTAGAGTCTAGAGTCAAGAACCGATGCACGTTTTATAGCGCTTTACCTTCATGGATAAATTTGAAATCGTCAGCCGAAAGAGTAGACAGAGTGCAGAAAGAACTTGCCGAGTAGATCTTATTTAAAAGAAACGAAACGAAAATCTCGAAGCGTGCATTGATTTGGTGACGCTTGTCCTATAACAAGGTGCATAATAAATATTGTTGTCTCTTTCGTCATTTCATATGGGGCCGTCCATAAAGTACGTCACGCTATTTTTGACCATTTTTGACCCCCCCTCCCCCTGTCACAAACTGTCACAAATCTCGGACCCCCCCCCCCTTAAAGTACGTCACACTTTCGAACAAATTTTTAAAACATAACCATTTACCTGACCCTCTAAACCCTAGGATACTATCCCTAATCCCTCTGATAGTGACGTGTGTCCCTAAATGCTTTGATAGTGACGGGAAATCAACTTTTATCCCACCAGGCCGGGTTTTAGACACGCCTGGCCGGGCCGGGTCGGATTTTAGGTACTAAGAACAAAAATAAAAAAGAATTTAAAAAATAAATGTGTGACGTCACACATGGCCTGACCCCCTCCCCCTGTCACAAACTGTCACACTTTATTACACCCCCTCCCCCCTGGAGTGTGACATACTTTATGGACGGCCCCTATTTGTATGCACACTTGTTATAGCACCTCTTCCAGCCCTCAACCGCTACTCATAGGCGCTCCCGACTACAGTGTGGACACTGCATCGGAGTTTCACACCGAAGCGCTGAGCAATTGCGAGTGAAGGACTTGCCCAAGGTCCCTACGCAGCGACTTGAGGTGGATTCGAACCTCGAACCTTCCGGCTTCAAGGCAACAACGCCACCACTACGCCCCACATATTGTGACTCATTGCTTTGCGCCAACATACTTTGGTGTCTCGTCATTTCTGAGTTGTTTTTGACTTAATTAATTAATAGCACCAAACCATTTTCTCATTCATTTAATTAGTTGAAATTCTGCACAATTGTGGCTAATGCAGCTGCAGCCACAATTTAGTTTTTGTAAGAATTCATTTTCGTGACTAACTCACCTTAGTTTGTCTCTATATCTCAGCAAACTGCTTTAATTTATAGTTGCCAGAAGCTTTGCTGTTGGTTTCTTTTGTTTTGGTAGTGCTATCAGTATCAGCTGACATTTTCAAATTGCTTTATGGTCATTTCTGTTTCACCTCTTTGGAACAAACTTCCGTCAGCACTACGACTAGCATCTGACCCATCATACGAACTCACCAAAACTCCACCTCTCGCCATATCCCCACACTCTCGCTTTTTCACAGATCCTATCCTGATTCTTCCACTTCCCTCAACCTTTCACACCATTTCAACTCTGAACATCATCCACCCTATCCATCTGTCTAACTCCTAGCCCAACTGTCTGGATCTTAATTCTTTACCCTCTATCAACCTGTCTATCAACCTTGTTTTGATTGAGCACCTGTGAATTTCCCACAACTGTTTTTATGGGCAAGTTTCAAGTTTACAATTACAATTATACCAAATGCCTTGGTGCAGAATTCCCTTTTAGTTACTAACACTGATTTACGATTAGAGCATCAATGATTTATACGACATAATTGCAAAATAGTATTTGTAGTTGTTTGCATGCAACTTGCATAAAAATCCACCTTGCCATGGGAATGCCCATACAATTATTAGATGACTTCAGCTAAGTGGTAAGAGGGGTCGGGGGTAGATAAGCCTAGTTGCAAGTATGCATGGGGGGAAGGAGTCCACAAAATGTACGGTGTGCAACAGGGGAGAGGGTATGACATCATAATATTTGGGAGCATAATTATATGGACGATACCTTATTGAAGAAATGCCCAACATGTGCTATCTACTATCATCAATTTTCTCAAAAGCAATGCACACCACAACTCAACATAATAATATCGATCAATCATGGAATTTGTTGACTTGTGTCCGTACAACTGCAAGCAGAAGTATAACTGGGATCAATTTGGGGTTTACAATCTTGGGACAGTTTTCATTTGACAAGGTCACAAAGTACAAAAATGAAAAAAATTGTCTGAAATTATTTATTCGTGGGTTTGAAGCCATAAAACCACTCAGTAAATATGTCGATGACTGTAAATAAGTGAGAACCTTTGAAAAGAGCAAATGTCTTTTATGAAGACCAGTCACCTAATGTCTTTTATGAAGACCAGTCAACTAATGTCTTTTATGAAGACTAGTCACCTAATGTCTTTTATGAAGACCAGTCACCATGATTCAGTCAAAACATCTGCACAACCAAAACATTCGTTCGACAGACTTTGTTTCTGATCAGGTTGCGTTTGGATTCAATTGGACTTCTTCAGTTTCTCGGTTTCTGCAATTGTAATCGTTGGTTGGTTGAACTGGAAAAGCTGTTCATCAAACAGTTCTTCGTCCTGACTCTCCCCCTCCTCATCCCCTGGGAAGAAGGTCGGCATAATCGGTGGTCTCTCCATCATGGCTTTGCGTCGGTATAGAAGGCAGGAGTCATAGATTCGGACGTAGCAGTGAGTTGGTCCAGGAACGGCTTGGCCATGAACGTAAATGATGTTGTACTTGTTATTCATTCGCCAGATCTGAAGAAAAGAAGAAACGCATTCATGTATTGTATTGTATTGTATATGAGCATTTTTAAAGCGCCTCTTACAGACTAGCTATTCAGAGGCGCTCTCAGCGTGGCAGCCCCGAGGAAATAAAAAAGACTTCAAGTAACGAAGAGCTGAAGATGAAACCCCCAATAAGATCTTACTACGGATAGTGGGAGGGAGGTCATTCCACATAGAAGGGCCTACAATGGCAAAGGCACGGTGTTGAGCCATGGCAGTTCTTGCCCTTGGAACCAAGAGATCTAGTCGATCAGCAGACCGGAGAGGGCGGGAAGAGACTGCAGAGAGGGGTTTATGCATCAAGTCACAAAGATATTTAGGAGCTTGTCCAGTTTGAGTTTTTGAAACTAAGAGCAGTACCTTGAATTGGATACGAGAAGCAACGGGAAGCCAGTGTAGGACATCAGTCATGTAAGTAGAAATGTGGGAGTAGCGAGGTAGACGAGCAATAAGTCTGGCTGCCGAGTTCATAACTGACTGAAGAGAGGATAAGCGAACTTTGGGAAGCCCAGCAAATAGTGAGTTGCAGTAGTCAATTCGACAGCAGACAAAGGCATGAACAATGGTTTTAAATACAGAAGAGGAAACAGATCTTCTGATGGCTCTCAGACGCCTCAGGTGATAGTAACATGAGCGTGTCAACTGGGAGAGGTGATCAGAGAACGAAAGGGTGCTATCAAGAGTTACACCCAAATCACGGACACTAGATGAAAATGTAAAGTCAGGGTACATTGAGGACAAGAGTGGGAAGTTAAGTTTAAGGAGCTGTTGCTTAGTACCAAACCAGATCAGTTGCATCTTAGTGGGATTAAGGCAAAGTCGATTGGCCGACATCCAAGAGTGAAGATCATGTGACAAGGAGTGAATCAGTTCCACAAGAGCAACCTGATCAGCAGGAGGACCATGTACAAAGGTCTGGACATCGTCGGCATACAGGTGGCCAGTGGCCAAGTGTTTAGCAAATAAAGAAGGAATGTCAGCAGTGTAAAGTAGATACAAGATTGGGCCGAGGACTGAGCCCTGAGGGACTCCAAAGTTAACTTTAACCCAGGTCGTTCTGGAATCACCAAGGGATTGTCATGTGATGACAGAGCAAATCTCACAAACAATTACTTTAGCATAGCATGATCATTGTTCAATGACCATTCTTGCATGTATTTACCCAAGGCTATACCCTTGCTATGCTTGTACCAAAGCACCTTGATTCTCTTTAAAAGCAACTTTGGTATTCTAGAGATCTATTGATCAAAATTTATATAGCACCCCTTCAAGATACATACTCAGAGGTGAGTAGGTATCTTGGTATCTAGGTATTATAATGATATGATAATAATATATCATCTTTATTTGACTGCATGGCTTTGTGTACTTTGCAATCAACAATAGAAGTAACAAATTAGAAACGACAAAATGACGGACAAAATCTCTCAACTGACTCAGAATATTTTGGAACTGAAAGAGACAAGAGATGATGAAAAGAAGCAATTGGATAGAATTTCATCTCATCGTGTCGTGCTCCTACCTTCAGCCCCCTCAATGTTGACCATTCCATTCCCATGTGTCCTGGCATCTTCTTCCCTTTGAATACTTTCCCTTTACCCTAAAACCAAACAAAATATAATTTCAGTTTTTATTCATTTCAAACAGAAGAATAAATGTATAAATCCCGCTAATCTTAATCAAATCCACAGCGATCCCAACAGATCTCGATGTTGATTAAGATTTGCCATGATTAGATTTCCAATTCAGAGTAAAAACGCAGAGTAAATGATCCACAATGACATTCCAAGTAACGCTTCCTCACTTCCCCCAACATTCAAACAGAACATTGGATCCTCCACTTCATCATACTCGACGACACATGTGTATATTGTGCATCTACCGTAGAACTAAGTTTCCGCTTGCTATGGATCTGCAATGCTATCCAACTCAACTGGGTCGGTCTAAAGGAGTGAGATAATCTGTGACTTTAATTCAAAGCAGACATCAACCAAAACCAATAGAAATTGTCTATTGCATTCAACATGGCAACACAAGACACTATGACAAATAGCTTTTCAACACAAACACACGCACGCACGCACATACACACACACGCACAAACACACACACACAATACAACACAACTAACATTTCAGAATGTTGTCTCTTCAATCATTATATCGCAAACATTTAGATTACCAGTATAGACAATGCAGTGGCAATGTAAGGCAGTGGCAATGTAAGGCAGCTTTTGATACTGTAGACCATGACATCCTACTTAAGCGGTTGAATGTTTCGTTTGGGTTGTCTGGTAATTTTCTGGAGTGGATCGGCTCTTTCCTGCATGGGCGCACTATAAGTGTGGTCCATGGCTCGACTAGGTCTCGGTGGGTCCCTGCCCCATATGGTTTGCCTCAGGGTTCAGTTCTTGGTCCACTCTTATACATAATTTATACCACTGGTCTCGACCTGCTTCTTGCAGAACATGGTGCCTTTAGCCAACTCTACGCTGATGACACACAGGCATACATGCACTGCCTCTCATCTCACGCTTCCTCTACAGTTAGGGCTATGAGTCAGGTGCTCATTGCCCTGAGAGCATGGATGGCATCAAACCGTCTTAGACTAAACCCTGCTAAGACTAAATTCATTTGGCTGGGCTCCAGGCAGCAGCTGTCTAAGCTTGATCTGATTCACCTCTCTGCTGAATTTCCCGACTATACTTTCTCCACCTCAGTCCGTGACCTTGGTGTTGTGCTAGACCAGGAACTTACTTTTGTACCTCACATTAATCGTCTCAGTCGCTCCTGTTTCTATCAGCTGCGCCAGCTTCGCACTGTCGCTCGCTCTCTCTCAACTGGTGCTGCAACTACGCTTGTACATTCCTTTGTCTCAGCTCGTCTTGACTATTGCCTATCCCTTTATGCTGGTTTACCATCTGGTCGATTATCTTCTCTTGACCGTATTCTGCGCGCTGCAGCACGCCTCATTGGTCATCTGCCCAAATTTGGTCATGTAACAAATTACATGCTGGAGGTTCTGCATTGGCTCCCAGTCCATCAGCGCATCGAATACAGAATCTCGTCCTTAATATGGCGCTGCCAGCTAGGTCTTGCTCCATCTTACCTACTCGATCTTTGTCGGCCTGTGTTAAGTGCTCGGACTGGTCGGTCCCTACGCTCGGCTGTTAGGGAAGTACTCTTTGTCCCATTTGCTCGTACCTCCACCATGCAGAGTCGTGCTTTTTCTGTGGTTGGCCCAGTGGTATGGAATGCCCTCCCACTTGAGCTGCACCTGTTCCCTAGATCACTCTCTGACACATTCTATAAGCACCTAAAAACTGTTCTGTTTGTCCGTACTGGAGTCGGGAGCGCCTCTGAGTAGTTTCCTTGAAGAGGCGCTATATAAATACTTGAATGAATGAATGAATGAAAGGCAGTAGCAACGTAAGGCAGTAGCAACGTAAGGCAGTGGCAATGCAAGCAAGCACTTGATGATGGATGGTTTCCTACCCTTCCGCCTCCGATGTTTCCTGGTCTGCGGTGCCACTTGGTCGTTCCGTGCGACGCTGGTCCTCCCTTGAAGCCCCATCTCTTCACCACACCCTGGAATCCATGACCAATCCTGGAGCAGAATTTAACAAAAATTATCATCCCCATCTCTTCACCACACCCTGGAATCCATGACCAATCCTGGAGCAGAATTTAACAAAAACCATCTCCATCCATCTAACATGACTCTTCGGTCGTCAAATGTTTGACTGGTGATGGCAACAGTAAAACATTCAACTACCAAAGTCAGAAAAAACGCCTGCTCTTCACCTTCATATGTCCTCTCAAATAGATGCTTAATAGTCCTCTCAGGTGGCCTCCTCTGCACTGTATTCTAGGGTCAAGCATCAATAGTCCTCTAATGTTACTTCTCAACTGTATTCTACGGTGGTCTCTTTACTGTCCTTTATAGTCACATTTATATCATCCTCCAAAGATGGTCTCTAAACTTTCATTTAAAGTGGCCTCAATATTGTGGTTGAAAATGTCATCTAAATATTCTTCCTCCTACCACTATTCTTAAAATTTATTTAAGCTAATTTAAAACTTGAACCATCATTTCTAAACTAATAGAGTAACACTAATCACCATCCTCCTCTCTCTTTCTCTCCCCTCTCTCTTTCTCTCCTCCTCCTCTCTCTTGCTCTCCCCCTCTATCTTTCTCTCCACCTCCTCTCTCTTTCTCTCCTCCTCCTCTCTCTTGCTCTCCCCCTCTATCTTTCTCTCCACCTCCTCTCTCTTTCTCTCCTCCTCCTCTCTCTTTCTCTCCTCCTCATCCTCTCTTTTTCTCTCCTCCTCATCCTCTCTCTTACTCTCCTCCTCTCTCTTTCTCTCCTCCTCATCCTCTCTTTTTCTCTCCTCCTCATCCTCTCTCTTACTCTCCTCCTCTCTCTTTCTCTCCTCCTCTCTCCACTTTATCATCAATCCTGTCAATCAAAATTCAACCAATACGACATGACACAGCAAATCATTTGAAATCGACTGAGACGATTAAAATCGAAATGGAATGCGAGTTTGCTTAATCATAACTGACAATCAACCACAATCGAAAGAAGGTGGTCACAAAAAATAGTAGTAACAACCAATCTTCATTAAATCCATATATTCAGTCCGAGAGAAACTAGAAGATTTAAAGAAACAAGACTGCTCAAAGTCCAACTGAACTTAACCCTTTACCAAGTGAAGTGTAGCGAATGGTATAACATATCCTATACCATCGATTGGCAATTGGTTAAACAAAACGACATACGAATGGTCAACCAACATACATACGTCTTTGCCTGCACATCGACATAACTTCCCACTTGGAAGTGATTCGCATATAACGGAGTTCCTAAAACAAAACGAGAATGATGTCAGAAAGATAATAGAGAACCTAACATCACGTACCATTTTAAATCTTTAGAAACTATTATAAATTCCAGGTGTTCTATGAAATCCACAAAACACAATAATTAAGAAATAGACAATGCATAGCCGTGAATCACCACATTCGTATTGAAAGCAATCTGAGAAGAAGAAGAAGAAGAAGAAGAAGAGTGTGATGAAGTGAAGAAGAGAACCTGGTTGAATCGCTGCATCTGGAGTGACGTAAAAACGTGTCAGCTTACGCTTCGGAGGGACCCCAGCCTCAGCAAACAGACCGCAGTACGCTTTCGTGAACTACAAAATGAATCATTACACAAGAAACAAATTTTAACCATGAAACTGCTCTGTGCTGCTTCAAACGTGAAACAGCACACTTGTAAATATTCAGTAAATATCAAAGCTTGCAAATAGTCAATTATTATCGTTAAAAATCGTTAACTATCAAACCGATTGCTTGTAAATAGTCTAAAATTGTGGTCATGTCACAAACTGTGAATCAAAGAAGCAGATGTCAGATGCTTTTGAAAGAAACTATTTAAAGGTTAGACTGACTGAACATTAAGCAGATGTTACCAATGGTGAGAGATATAAGTCAATAGTTGCATCTTAAGTGGATCAGAGAAAGACAGGATTATCTTTCACAATTCAATCTGGACAGCAACTATACTGGAGTGAAGAGACAATGGTCTTTCTGGACTAAGACAATGAAATCAATTCTTCCTCCGCAATCTTCAGTTTTTTCTTCACCTTAAATGGATCGGTGCTGAGAGCACCAACGACTACAGAACCGAAACGAGACGATTTCTTCCGATTGTTTGGTGTGTTGTATTTGGCGAAATCCTCCGGTGGAATATATCGTATCGCGTGATTATCTAAGACCTGCAAAAACCAAACGACATCACATCTGCGTATATTTTCTAGTGATTTATACACTCTGCCTTTATATGCAACTGACACAAAGTTCATACGAAACGATAATAACCATGAAATGACTGATTGACTCCAAACATAATTACTTACCTCTAATCACTTTTTTTAAAATTCACTCTGTTAAACTCAGCAGCAAATTCAGTCACAATATTAGTACAACAGTGTCTCTTGGAGACAACTATGCATTCAATTGTCTAAAATAGTCAACCAACAGTAGAGACATATACTCTGAATGAACGAACGAATGAATGAACGAATGAATGAGTGAACGAATGAATGAATGAATGAATGAATGACCAATACTTGTAATAGAGTTGTAAAGAATTTCTGTCCATCTTTCGTCCACTGAGGTATGACACCGATCTTCACAGCGAGCAATCCACATCGTTTCGTTCTGTATCAACAGAAAACACATTCAACTGAATGAATTCAATGCGTAGGATTCTCATTAACTAATAATTAATTTACTCCAGAGGCAGCAGAAAACAGTTCTTTGTTTTGACATCAACAATCAACACTGGATGGCTGAAGCAGACAGCATTGATTAGCTTTTCCTTGCAGGTAGATTCATTCATACATTCATTTCAGAGGCGCTCCCAGCCCAGCCACGGCTATAAAGATAGCTCTTGAGCAACTGGAAGAACGCAGGCAAATTAATTGGATATCACAGCATGACAGACTTGACAGTCGGTCGTTTAACTATGGAGGAGTTCCAAACCCCAGAATTTGTCCTGAACAGCATGCGCATCATGATAGAACTTTGGTCAATAAATTCAATCAATACAATCGTATGCACCGCTAGATTTTCTGCACCAGCTTTTTTCAACACATTCGATTAGAACAAATGTCAACACAACTCAACAATGTTGGACCGTAAATTAATCAAAAGCAAGACGTGAATATAGCTTTTCAAGAGCAAACATACAGTCGAAAGAAATGTGGCAAAAATTTGTAATGTTAATTGAGCAGAAATGAGAAGAGACTGAAGTTGAAATTGAGATGATGACCTTGTCGTCCATTCGTTTCTCTGCCACGGTCCGTCCTTCAACGGACTTTCTCTCACTTTCTCCTTGTAACGATCAAGAACCGTCTGCTGAAGAAACTCCTCGTTCTCCGCCGTCAACTCTCGTCTCCTCCAATAGGGAGACAGCGTTCGAACGACATGCCACGGTCGCCGATGGCAACTGCGTCTATTCTCACGAACAAACTGCAGCTGGACGGCCGCTCTACAAACAAATCAACACAACAAAATTTTCAATGCTATTAATTCTGACAATTTTACTTTCCACTGAAATACTTTCTCCAACTTAAGAAATGTTGAAATAACCTCTAATGAAATATTGACATAGTTTTCAAGTGGTTGTACCAATATTGCTACTGTTGTTGAAAGCAAGTGAAACCATCATTGTCTCATCGTCTGAGGTCAAACATTCTATTTACGGTATTTATGGTACTCACTATGGTGCAGGTAGCTCTAGCCAAGGCTGGAAAACCCAAACGATTAAGAAAAAAGTTTGAATGTGTGGGATTATGGTATTTGGTAAACTCTGCTTCCCTTTGCTGATAGTTTGCTAGTGGACAACATGAGTTTGCGGTTCATTTAAACAGATTCTGTTCTGCTACAAAATTTTAAGTGAGATTGATGCAAGCAATTTAAAAAGCATCAGACGTCCCAGAAGAAATTTATGACTAAATGCTTTGGCGTACATTGGCAATGAAAGGACTTACGAACTAGTAGTAGCTCTGTAGACACAATAATAAAACGGACATGTGTTACTCATTTCTGCATATGAACATAGGTGTTGTCAAGATTAATGGGCATCCTTGAACTCTAAAGCATTCGATACGGTCCATCATTCCACACTCGCTGTTAAACTCTCCTGCCTTGAAATGCCAGACAATATCTATAACTGGTTAATAAACTTCCTTCAAGGACGGAAGCACATTACCAAATTCTGTGGCCTGTTCTCTAGTGAGGCCAGTATTAATGCTAGTGTGGTCCAAGGATCAGGATTGGGGCCATCAGAATTTGACATTAATGCATCAGACCCTTCAAGCTATCTATCATGAGAACATACTTGTGAAGTATGCGGATGACACGTACTTAATAGTTCCATTACGGATGCGTTCAGCCATCAGTGAAGAATTGAAGCATGTATCCACATGGGCTGAGCGAAACAACCTTAGACTAAATACTACCAAGTCAAGAGAAATGATCATAGCTCGACGAGGAGCAGATGCTTTTCCTCCAATACTTGATGGAATGGAACGCATTGACACAATGCGGCTGGGTTACCTCCCATCAGGTGTCGCAACAGTTGCAATGCAAGTCGGTTTTGCAGAGGACAGACTGCTGCATGCAGTGGTCAAGAACGACTTCCATGCCACTCTAGGTCTTTTCCCACCAAAGAACAACCGTCGTCCAGGTCTCAGGGGCAGGGCCGTTTGCACAATTTTGAACTTCCGAGCAAAGATGTCTCTAGAGTTCTTTTCAAACATATTACTAAAGCATAGTCTAACTATCGATTCAATTCCAAAACTGATTGCTCCTTTAATATTATTGCAGGGACCTAGCGGGTCAACAGAGGCCACTTGATGGAGAGGCATCGAGTCTGAAATCAGGATTTAGAACTTGTTAAGGCCTTCTACGTTTAAAGCTGACAACTCAAACGTACCGTGGCGCAACTTTTAAGCTTCTTAGAAGAGAGCTTTGCAAAGCATTGCACGCTTGCGTTAGAATTAATCCACCTAAGGACATCGCCATGCTGTTTCTTCAAAGGCAGCGAGGCTTCAGTCACAGCAGACTGCGGATTATGTATCAAAGAGTCCATGTCGAATTGTAATGAGAAAATAATGCCAATTAATGAAAGAATTTCCAAGAATTTTTACGACTTTGCCTGTTCTGTTGATTTCTTCTGTAAACTGCTGTGCGTTTTCTGGTAGTCTGATAAATAATATTTTTACTTACTTTACTTGCAACATGCAATGTGAATTTAGTGTGCAGTGGGCTGTATTTCGTAGGCCTACCTGTAATCATTCTGCGGTTTGTCAGATTGAGTGATTAAATGAAGATTATTATTATGTCCCGAAAAAATTCTGAACAGAGAAGACCATTAATTTTTATCCTAAGATCTGAAGTTGCACCTTGTCACCTTGTGCCGTCAGTTCGAGGAACTCTAGCGACTGTCATGACCAACCTTCTTCACTCCGTTCTGTTCTGTGTCACATCCCTCAATTGTCCAAGATTCATCCCTGTCCTCCTATGTACATCCTCCATCCATCTGATCCTCGGTCGTCCTCTTCTCCTTGTACCCTCTCCACATGCCAGCATCATCGCCTTCTCCAGTCCATCCGTGCGCATCACGTGACCGAAAAACATCAGCTTCTGAAGTTGCATACCAGTAAAATTATCGATAAATCCAGAAAGAATCGACAGGCAGCTGAACAATGAACAAGGCTACACTCGTGAAAGTTCAAAAGTGCAGAGCAGCACTCAAAACGTTTTTATTTTTGAATAAATACTGGGAATTCTGTAAATCTATATCGCTGCTCACAAGATGACGCTCATCCAATATAATTATTGTGTGGAACTGCATCCGAATTGTAGTCTGTGTTTCTTTGGCACCGCACATGATGATGATGTTCATGAAGCGCATTTACATTCGGTGTCATTCGATTGCGGTGTAAACAAAATTCTGGCCTTTAATTTTGATCGATTTAATGATTTAAGTGAAAAGCGATTGCCTCAGTCAAATCTGCAATTTTGGTCCAAAATATATAGGATTAGGTTTTTGTTGTCCTGCGGTAAAAATGGCAGAAAAGGATTATTCGCCGCTCAGCACATCTTGCGTTCGAGCATTGAACGACAAATTGTATGAGAAAAGAAAAGTCGCGGCTTTGGAAATTGAGAAGTAAGCAGAATTAATATGTCGTCTACAGTAATGTAATATAAAAAATTGTTTCCAAATCCGAATGCATAAACGGAGCAAGGGAACAAAATGACGATGGAATTAGGACGTTCATTTTCATAGCGCCAATGAAGACCAGCCAAATATTGTGCTCTCTGTTCTTCACTAATTTATTTACGTAGCGCAAGGTTATGTTCTAGCTGATAATGTGTAATAGCACCATGATAACCGATCACAGGCACAACTGATGTGTCGCGGTTTACTTTACAATTTCAACATGACTCTGACTATAATTATTACAGCTAGTGCAGTTGTAACGGTGGCAATACAAATGTTGATTATTTTAGCGCCTTTCAGATCCTGTCAGTGGTATGTAGTCTAGTACTCGAACGATGATTAATTGTCTGTATGAAGTCATGTGCATTTGCTCACAACCTTTAGTGACCGTATTTGTCCAGCTGTTCATTGAGAATGCTTATAGTAGGGTGACCATTTTCTGGCCATAAAAACCGGGACACTTTTTCTTGGAAAACTGCCAATTGTAATTCCTTAACTACATATCTATAGGGAAAGACGAAGACCCAGTCCTATAGGATACTCCAGTCAACAGTAGGCCTAACTATTGTTGGTTGCAGTAAACTGCATACTTTGACGAGGTTCAAAGTTATTCATATTAAATTTTCTTGGAATAGTGATTTTATTTAGTTAAGTTCTGTTCAGCGAACGTTTTTCGAACATAGGATCTATTGATGCAGGTATTATCAGGGGCAGATACAGAAATTTTTGAAGGGGGCAAAATTGTTGGCCATGGGTAAAACAATTTTTCTTGGTCTTTCACCAAAAAAGCTGCTGACCTGAGCTTCAAAGCCTCAATTGCTGAGGGATGGGGGGCACGTGTTCTGTGCAACTCTCTGAATGGGGGGCATTTTTCCGGATTGGCCCCCATGGATCCGCTCCTGGGTGTTATCACAGTTAAATTTAATGGTGAGCATAGCCTTAAGTGTGGAAATCTGCAACCTGCTCTAGTTGTCAGTGCACCGAATGCAGCAATCTTTCATAATTGAGGACGCTCTCTCAATCGGCGATCAGTGTGTAATCTAGTCCAGAGGAAGACTTGATAAGGTTTCTGCATGTCAAATGAGCAAGAAGAGGGGTTTTGGGAGGACATTCCTCATCATCAGAATTTTTACAATTTTTAAGTTGTCATCTGAAAGGAATTGGTCTACTATTTCAGCGCTGATATGAGTTTCTAACTCCCATTACGACTCTGATGTGACCTACCAAAATCGACATAGATCTGGTGCCGCTACTGAAATTGTATTATGGAAACTGCCTTGTTACACCTTCATAATTCTACAAAAATTAATCTATTAACTAGGCTCACTAGCCTAGAACCTATAATTTTTATGCTAAAGATGCAATAGGGCCTTATGAAATATAATATTCCATATCAATTGACAACTTCTCTTTTGTTTCGAATTCTTTTTGGGTTACAAACTACACTTTGTTCAGCCATTTACATCAAATTGACGTTTTCAGCATCCAAGTTTCCTTCTACTCAAAAGCCGGGACAATTTCGCTCTTTTGCTCAAGTCACCGGGGCACACCACAAAAATCCGGGCATGTCCCAGAAAACCAAGTCGTATGGTCACCCTAGCTGACAGTGTTTCTTTTTGGGTGACTAGCAGTGCTCAGACATTTCTTTGATTTTGCTGTCGATTACAGGATGGTGAAAGAATACATGGTGAACAACAACGCCGTGCAAGTGAAGAAATTGCTGCGTGTTCTCGGGCAAGAGTTTGCTTTGTCGCAGAATGCAAACAGTCGCAAGGGTGGATTGATTGGCCTTGCTGCTTCAGCCATTGCTCTTGGAAAGGTCAGGTCAAAGTTCAGGTCATACTGGGCATCTGATGATGTCATCAGCACAACTGTCTGGTTCTGGTTGGGATGGCACTGATGATGAGTTGTCTTCTTTAGAATTTATGTCAGATTTATATGATTTCAATTGCAGCTGGAGCTGCTGCTAAAGTTCATGACTTTGCCTTCAGCAGGTTTTAGACTATTTTAAAAACAATTTTGTTAGCTTTGACTGGCATAACAACCACTATGGTACACATCTGACTGATAAAAATATTTAAATTTGTGTGATCAATCAATCAATTTGTTTACCAATTAATTCATTTATCTTAATTAATCTGACTCAGGTCCAACCTAAGCAGACAAATTTATTGTGAATCCTAAGCATTGTGGTAAAGGTGCTGGATAAGTTGTTAGATCAGATGAGATTAGATTGAATCAAATCAAAATCAGTTTATTCTGAGAAAAGAAGAGCAACAGACAAAGAACCAAGGCAGACAACAAAGGAAAAGTAGTACACATGAAAATTAATGTTCATAAGAGGTCTTGATTATATGCACAGTGAATCTTCAGAAAGTATTATCCAGAAAGGGACAGGTCCCGCTAACCTGGGTAACCCCTGAACGAAAATTGAAAATCAAGATGGTAAGGCTAGAGATATGAACAGTAAAAAACCCCAGAAAATACATGTAAAGAAATGAATGTGGCATAAAATCACGCATAGCTCAAAAACCTTTGGCAGCAGTCCAAAACAAAACAGAACATAAGTCAATAATGGCAACCATTAGATTGGATAGGATTATATGAGATGAGATTGGATGAGATGTGTTGGCTATGACTGACATTTTGATGAAGACTGACTTGGTGTGGGACAGAGAATGCATTCCATGTTTTGCCAACTCAACGACTAAATAATTATCGTAATATGTAATACGGTTGGTTAATTGCCATGTCTTTGTGTAAAGCTTCAAGGTGTCTAAGTAAGTAAGTAAGTAAGTAAGTAAGTAGCCTTTATTTGCATATGTCAAGCGCACATGCATAAATTCTGTTGTTACCTAACCTCACAGGATCTGGTCACAGGAACTCAGAGGTGAGGATTTGAACTCACAGACACCTTGCTGTTTGACCTTGCTTACTCTTTATAATCCTTTTCTCATCTTTTCCCCATAGATCGAGTGTTCGTGAATTGAGGTTTTAATTTTCGTGAATATTAAGATTTTGTAATATTCGTAAATATTCGTTAAAAAATTAGAGTGAACCATCGAAAGCGCAATGTTACCTGGTAATGCAGTCTTAAGTTTCTGTATATCTCCATGACATTCACTCGCAGTGACCTTAGTTTTTGACAAGAAACCTATTAAAGTCACTGATCATGTGTCTCAGTTTTGTACAATTCATTCAGTTACACGTTAAATGATTTCGTAAATAACAAAATGAGAATTAGGAATAAAGAATTTCTTGAATGAACTAAATATTTTATGAATATTATAATATTCGTTGGCAGTTTTAATATTCGTGAATATTTGCCAATCTTAATATTCGTAATATTAGAATACTCAATCTTTACTTTTCCCTTCCAAAGGTTTTTTTATTGATGCACTTATGAGCGAGTAGAATGAGTCAAAAGTCCGTCTCCTCATCTGTGTTGTCTCTGTTTTTATAGGATTCTCCGAATTACATAAACGATCTTGTTAAGCCGGTGCTCACTTGTTTCTTTGACTCGGACAGTCGAGTGCGTTACTACGGCTGTGAGTCACTCTACAACATCATCAAAGTCGCTCGGTCGGCTGTTCTGCCTTTCTTCAACGACATATTCGATGGACTTAGTAAGGTAGGGAATCAGTCTGTAAAATGCGGATTCAGTCTGTAAGGTAGAGATTCAGTCTGTAAGGTAGGGATTCAGTCTGTAAGGTAGGGATTCAGTGTGAGTTGAAGCAAAACTTTGCTGTCCCTTATCTTTCTTCAGTTGGTCTCGATAGACTTGGGTGAGACTCGGTGGCATGGTCAGTTTTCATCTTTCTTCTGATCAAAGTAAAGTAAAGAAGCAACAAAGCAGCGAATAATTTACGTTGATTTCTTGATTACTCTGCTGATTTAAACAAAAATTGAGGAGATCCTCAGTCTCTCAATTCGCAGTTCTTCTTCAGCTAATTCGCTAATTAAATTTCTATATTGAATGTTCTGAATAGGTTGAGGTTTGGCGATAAAGGAATCAGTTAGGATTTCTGGTCTTGACAAAGATAACAGATCGTAGTTTAATGGAGATGTCTCGTGCATTATCTTTAAGCTGCACTGTGAACTGCATTTAACTTGTATTTCGATGACCATTGCATAACAGACTCTGCGATTGTTGCATTGAAAGTCTCTCCACTGACAGAAAGAGAAAAAGAAAGACAGTTGAGGCAGGAACTCAATCTTTAGACATTAGATGCCATTGGTTTTTTATCTGATGAGTCTATTGGTTGCCTGCTCCATTCTATTATTTTGCCTTGGATTCTTCTTCTCTCCGTTGTTCTTTTCAGCTCGCTGCAGATCCTGACCAGAACGTGCGAAGTGGATCGGAACTTCTTGACAAACTGATGAAGGTCTTCTTCTTCCTTCGACTCTTCTCAATTACACGAATAATAATTAATTCGCTGTTGTTACAATCAAATTTCTTATACCATCTCGGGTCTTTGTTTCAATCCTCACTGGTTTACTATATTGTCCCTTCTCTTAACTGGTTTTGAGATTGTATTTTCAACTTCAGTAGGTTGGTGCTTTTATAGAACAAATTATGACCTTTTTTTGTTTAACACCCAGAATATTAAATTATAAATCTGAATGATCCATCCACGGTGTCGAGATGCTTAAATAAGATTAGTTTGATAGTCAATGAGTTCTAGGTACACTGCTTTTGTGTGAAAATGTGCTATTTGAATTAAGTGTCCTCACACACGCATGTGTACTGTGTGCACACACATCCTCTTTGTTTCCTATGTTGTTTGATTTGTTGCTGGGATGTATCTGTTGTGCCTGTTGTATGTCACACCTGTTGTCTCTTGTGCCTGTTGTATGTCACACCTGTTGTTTGTTGTGCCTTTTGTATGTCACACCTGTTGTCTCTTGTGCCCACTGTTGTGTGTTGGGCCTGTTGTTTGTGGCCTTGCGTTGCTTTGTGTTTCTGAACTGGCGTCTGTGGTTTAGCTGAGTCGTAATTTGTTGACGTTTGGTTTTGTAGGATATCGTGACGGACAGTTGCGCCTTTGACCTTGTCGCTTTCATGCCGCTCTTGCAAGAAAGGATTCTCACAAAGAATCCTTTCGCCAGGCAATTCATCGTTTCATGGGTAAATCTCTCTATTTACAAAATCCACTTTTGATGCTATTAACGTTGGATGTGAGTTGGATCGCATAAGGAAGGAAGAGAAGAAGAAAATTGAGTTCTGAGGAGTGGCTTATATGTTTTGATTAATTATGGTTCTGTTTTAATTATGATTTTATTTTACTGGTTGTTTAATTATAATTTTAATGATGATTTATTTAAAAGGTCGGTCTATTTGCATTTCATCAGGTGAAGACTTTGGATACGGTTCCGGACATGGACATGCTCGTTTATCTGCCGGAGATTCTTGACGGACTCTTCCTCATTCTCGGCGACACCAATCATGAGATACGACAGATGTAAGTGGATCTCTGAAAATAAATTGAATAAATGTTTAATAAGTAGATTTAGATGAGAGGGGAAGCAGCTCCAGTGTGTCTGCGCTGGGGTTGGGAGCGCCACTGATTGGTCCTCTTGAAGGGCGCTATGCAAATTCACTTAATGAATGAATGAATTTCTATTTTCTTCTGCAATCAAACGCTGGAGATTTTCAATGCAGAGAAGTTGTGTCTGATTCATTTTAGGTGCGAAGGCGTTCTGGGTGAATTTCTCGTCAACATTGGAAAGGGAAAGAGCAAAGTGGAGTTCCAATCAATGGCAAACATTCTCGTCGTACACAGTCAGTCACAGGGTCAGTCGCCATTCCTTCTCCTCATGCTCTTTCTTCTTCTTCCTCTTTCTTCCTCCTCTTTCTTCTTCCTCCTACCCTTCTTCTTCCTCCTCTTTCTTCTTCCTCCCCTTCTTCTTCCTCCTCTTTCTTCTTCCTCCCCTTCTTCTTCCTCCTCTTTCTTCTTCCTCCCCTCCTCCCCATTTACTCCTCCTTTGTCTCCTACTATGACGTTGTCTTATGATGAGTTTGTTTCCTTTGGCTGAACTTCTTTCAGAGCTGATCCCTTGCTGATCATCTTATAGACTTAAATAACTTGTTCCATTGCAACATATGATTAACGGAGTCCAGTTTCTGATCTGCATGGATATTAGTTAAATTATTGATGGACGATTGTCTTGTTGATTTCATGTTTTTCAGATGAGTTGATCCAGTTTATGGCGATCACTTGGCTGAAGGAATTCATCCATTTGTCTGGAGTGATGATGCTTCCGTTTGCATCTGGAATTCTGGCAGCTGTCCTTCCATGTCTGGCGTACGACAACGATGCAAAGCTCAGCATCCTTTTAGCCTCTCGATAAAACAAAGCTGGCATTATTTGTTATTTTATGTGACTTTGTCACTCGTTCAGATATGGTAGAACCTGACCATCAGAGAAATTTTAAATGAAAGTGACGTGAAGATGGATGAGGCGAGAGTAAAGATGGAAAGAGCATTATATTAATTATAAGTCTGGAGGGAAGTGCATGCAACAACAGATGATGGTAGAATCTGATGAATTGTCTTTTCCTGCTGCATCTGATGTTGATTTCAATCGATAAAGAGAGTCAAAGACTTTGACTTGTCTTCGGATTGATTCCGTCTCAGGTCGTCTCCTGTGTAATATACATATTTAGCTCAACTAGTTGTTGGATGGCACACAGGGTCAATAAATCTGGATCTTTGTGGGGGGGGATGGGTGCTGGAAAAAATGTTGAGTTGGAATTGATTAAAGGAGAATGTCGCAGAAGAAGACGAGCATTTGTTAAACCGTTCATAAAATGTTCTTCTCTCTATGCATCAATTGTGGAAGTCAAATCTAGGCTTAGAATGAAACATGAGAAATCGAGAGTGATCATTGAAATCAATCCACATTCATTTTCCATGTAGCACATGAACAGAGTAATTGTTCTATGAGCTGCTGATCAGTCTTTGGTGTTAGATGTCCTTCTTAACTCAGTCTTAGACATTCGTGAAGTGGCGAAATCTGTGAATGACGGTCTCATGAAACTTGTGGAGGGAGAAGACGTAACAGCCGGTTAGTTGATCAGCTTTCTTGTCTTCTAATTCTGTGTTCTTCGGTTTGAATGGAATAATTTTAATATCCATGAAAACTGATGATAATGATGTAATACTGTCCTAGTTAGCTACACCGGTAAGTGCGAGCTGCATTCGTCTGTTGGTTGCAACGGACTGCGGTTCAAGCCCCGGGCTGGGAGTTGACATTCAGAGATTTAGATATCTCGGGCTAGCACGTGTGGGACGCAGGGGCGCAAGCTCCTGCGGAACGACCTTGGGCAAGTTGCGTACCCATCATTGTCTGTGGGGAAGGCAACGGGAAACCACCTCACTCATCTCATCCCCAGGGGCGTAAGCCAATGAACCTGCCTTCGGGCAGAGCACCATCATCATCAATACTGTCGTAGCAATGAAAATAATAATTTAGCGACAGTAATAATGATGATGGTAGAAAATGATTATAGTAAAAAATGATGATATAATGAGACAATTCATTTTAAGGAATGCCATAACAGAGATGCAGAACTCTACAAAACTGAGATAATTATTTCTGGTGGGATTTAAGAACTACTTCGAAGAAGATGTCAGCGGCTGTTGAGTGTTGAGAACGGATAATATTAGAAATGGATGCGGATCCAAAGAGAAAGAATTTTGATACTGAACGAACTTGGAAGAGATTTGAAGAGTAAGGAAAATAAATAAAGAAATGACAGGTGTTTAAGCAAAATGCAATTAGGAGAAATGACTTTTCCATTGTCACTCAAATCCTTTGTCTCATACATCTATTGTCTCTTACATCTATTGTCTCTTACATCTATTGTCTCTTACATCTATTGTCTCTTACAGTAAAGAAAGATGAAAAGCTCGCTTCACCAGCTGAATCCAAAGTGACAGAAAACCACTTCGATGCGGCACCTACAGCAGAGTGAGTCACTTTTTCTCATTTGTCTCCAATTGATTTCTGGTAATTTAGCATTCAACGAGTTTTTGTAATTATTTAGCATTTCCGAATGACAAGGTTTCTCTCAACTCTTACAATTCCTATTTAGTTCAATTTAGGTATATGTATATACGAGTCTATGCTCTTAAAATGTACATTGATGACCAGATGTACAAAACCTCTTCTCTCATTTGTGTCTTCTTCATCTTTTTTTAGCTTTTCAATGGAACAGCCTTCTTCATCTCTGGAGTCTTTTCCGAAAAACATATTGTATCAAATCCTATGACAAAATCACACGAAAATTTACTTTATTAAACAAACCTATTTATTACTAGGTGTGGCATATAATCTGAAGATGCATATGAAGCCTTTATATAATTAATTAAATGTAACAAAGTATGTTCTGCCAAGTTGAAGTTTTCAATGAATGAAAATTGAATAATGGATTGATTACCTGTTTAACTGTCTAAGTGCGTCAGAATGTTCTTTAGTTTCTCAACTGCTGCTCTCACCAGAACAGGTCATCTTCAGCTGCTTATAGATTACACAATGTTCAGAGATTTTAACATTAAATTCAGGTTTTGAAATCTATCCAACTGAAACTTCAAATTAGTTATTTTTTGTTTTTGTTTCTTACACACATTTATTGAGGGCACCTTATGGCAGTTGGTTGCGGTGCAGGTTCGAGTCTACTTCCATGAGAGAGGGAGCATGGGAGGAAAGTATGGAGCATGGGAGGAAAGTATGGAGCATGGGAGGAAAGTATGGAGCATGGGAGGAAAGTATGGAGCATGGGAGGAAAGTATGGAGCATGGGAGGAAAGTATGGAGCATGGGAGGAAAGTATGGAGCATGGGAGGAAAGTATGGAGCATGGGAGGAAAGTATGGAGCATGGGAGGAAAGTATGGAGCATGGGAGGAAAGTATGGAGCATGGGAGGAAAGTATGGAGCAACGGAGGAAAGTATGGATGCAGAGAGGAAAGTATGGAGCAACGGAGGAAAGTGCAGGGAGGAAAGTATGGAGGCAAGGTAGAAGGAGAGGACTAACGTCAATCACGTGTCACATGACATCACATCTCTTGACATTTTAAAATTCTCTTGTTAGCCGTCTTAGGCTGGCAAAGCAACTTGTAATAATCATGATGATGATGATGATGATGATGATGAGGATGATGATGATGATGATGGTGATGATGATGATGATGATGATGATGATGATGATGATGATGATGATGATGATGACACTAAGAATATCGTGCATGGAATGCATTTGATAATACCAGCAGTTGAGGATATCTGCTAAAAAACCGTGATATTCTGTTGAAGCGTAACTTGTGTTTTTAGAAAGCCGTCATTTGAAGTCGCTCCACAGCTCGACGTTCCGTCTGTTGTGGCTGTCTTAACGCGACAACTTCTGCATGACTCTACGCCGACTCGAATGACGGCTCTGCGTTGGATTTATCACCTCTTCACGAAATTACCCAGAAAGGTCAGGAATTGTCATTGGGATGATCTATGTGTGTGCGAGGGACCATCAGTGGGGATCTCTTCTGTTTATCATCTCAACATTAGTGTATTTCACATGAGTTCTTTTCAATGACTTTGTCTTAGTCAACTTTTAGGAAGTGCTCAACTATTTGGTACAACTGAGTATCTAGATGCATGCCAGCAAAGTCTAGCTGATATGATTATGTGGTGTTAGATGGAAATGTCTTCTATGTGTAATTCACATGGCTTTAGCCAAGTCATATGGCTAAATCATATGGCTATATCATATGGCTAAATCCCCTGTTACTTGTTAGTCATTATTTTCTTTACACTTCTTTTACTGTTCTTTGAAGAACTGACTGATTTATTGTTTTTTATTAAATTTTGTTTAATTTTTTTATTTAATGTAAGACCTGTGTAATGAATCTCTTGCTGTAGTCTTAGTTCTGATGATGGTTTTGCATTCAGAAGATTTCACAGTCATTTAAATTTATGGAAATGGAAGTGAGTGTTTTTCACTGTGTATCATTGCAGATGTTTCTGCACGTGGAAGAACTCTTTCCTCTTCTCCTGAAGACTCTTTCAGATCCATCGGACGAAGTGAGTCTTGATCCACTCACAACAAACACATCAATTGTTGATTCATAAGAAGCATTGTCTGACGACATAGCTGTTCATTGTAAAGTTGCAATAAATCATGAGGACAGCGTGGAATGCATTGGTCAATCAACTAATTGCTAGGACAACAGAATCTATGAGTGAATTGAGACATTTGAAAAACGAAGGTGACTGAAAAAGCGTTCTGTGCAAAATGTGCATTAAATACATCACAGAAGAAGAGGCATAATGTGGAGCAGCCATTTTATTTATCTTTCTATAAAAGTTGATCTGCCACATGTTCTTAGAACATGGTATGTTTGGTGTCTTCATAGTTCATACATCTGTAGATCGACTGAGAATGCAGCATTTTAAATAACTTGGTGAGATGTGTTTTTGGTTGCATTTCATTGTCGCAGGTCGTCATTCTTGACCTCAAGGTCTTGGCTGAGATCTCATCCAGTTCCGCTGGAGCGAATTTTCCTCCACCGAGAAGTTCGTCATTTCTGTTGTCGGCTGACGTGAAGAATCGCATCGAACCATCACATAATCTCAACGAATACTTCACGTTCTTTCTCATCAGTCTCCTTAAACTCTTCAGCACAGATCGGCAGCTGGTCGACGACAGGGGATCATTCATCATTCGGTAGCAAAACAACGCATGCAATTTATACTCCACACTAACGGCTGCTCTTCTATTCACTGGATTTTGTTAATCTGCAATATTTCTTAGATGAAATTCAATTGATTGAAAGATGAATTGTAAGGACAATTTAGATTTCTGCTGTGCTTTTCAAAGGAGAATTGATGCTTTTCTGATTTGTTTGTCCAAATCTTTAGTGTAAATTTCTCTGCCTAATCCTATGTCATTAAACATGCAGTTGCCTGTTCAGCGTTCAATCATCCATAGCACCGTGGGACATGAACTTTTGAATTTCATTCTGTAAGTGGACCGACCGTCCACTCTGTGTGTATGTATGTATGTATGTGTGTGTATGTATGTATGTATGTATGTATGTGTGTATGTATGTATGTATGTATGTGTGTATGTATGTATGACATTGTATGTATGTATGTATGTAAGTGTCCTACAATTGGTTTGGAGTGTTTTCTTGAAGAATCTGTTGAAGACTGCACTGAGTTGTGCTATCTATCTATCCAACTATCTGATGTGTAGAGAGTTGTGTCTGCTTCTGAATCCGGAAGACATCTACAGCTGTTGTTCGGAGATCCTCGTGCAGGAGGAAGATATGGTCTTTGCGTCTCGTATGATCTGCACCCTAAGCACTATTCTCCTCACAGCCACCGAACTCTTCGAACTACGCATGGAACTCAAGGAACTGAAGACAGTTGTAAGTCAAATTGGAATTATCAACAGTGATCATCATTATCATCATCATCATCATCATCATCATCATCATCGTCGTCGTCATCATCATCATCATCATCATCATCTAAGTCAATAAGAACAGATTGGTATTAGGTAAGTATTGGTAGGTCTAGGTAAGTAAGTATGTTAGTTTTAGTTAGTTCAGCTGGTGTGTAATAATAAAAGCGTAGTTAGACTGACTGATGGCGTTTTTTTAGAAAATTCCGTTTCCACTTTATTAAAGTAACTGCAGTGAACTGCAGGCTGTGCAGCAAGCAGTGCAGCTGTGCAGCAAGCAGTGCAGCTGTGCAGCAAGCAGTGCAGCTGTGCAGCAAGCAGTGCAGCTGTCCTTCAGTTGGTTTAATTTGGCTGATAGACAGATATAGACAATTAGACATAATTATTTGTGGCAAGCAAACAGACAAACATTTTAAAGTTCTAACATTTCAAAGTTCTAACATTTCAAAGTTCTAACATTTCAAAGTTCTAACATTTCAAAGTTCTAACATTTCTAAGTTCAAGTGAATGAATCAGAATGTCTGATATCAGTGTTGGGCTTAGAATTCATTTAGACTCAAATGGAGATCGAATGATGGTTGGTTGGTTAATGTGACCTCACTTACTGTTGTAGGCTAGTGCTGACTTGTTTGTTTGTCTCTACAAATCCTGGTGTCACAACGCGGTGTCAACGGTCGCGCTCTGTTTCCTCACACAGAACTACCGTCACGCATCTCAGCTGCTCACCATCTTGTATCCTTTGCTTCCTTCTATTCTTTCCCATCTCCTTCACATTCTCTTTATTTAGATAAATTTATTGATAATCGGAACAAATTAATGCGTCTCTTCTGTTTAATTTTCTGCATGAAAATTTCTGGAAATTTAAATGGATTTTAATTATGTAGATCACCTCGTGTTCGCTCAATGCTGAAAATATTTACTTGCAAAATTTTTCTACTTTCATGAACAAGGTTAGCCTAAGAAAGGCAGAGCTTGAACTTTGTACCAACTTTGGTGTAAGTGAATATTGTTCAATTCTTCCACAACTGAATCCACTTGTGAACTGTGTAACTCACAACCGTATATGATCTAATTCTAGTTTTGCTCTTTGTTTATGTTGATCCCAGTTCTTGTTTTTCACTTGACCTCACATTTTCCAGTGGTGACCTTGAAGTGACGGTTGATTTTCTAACGGAAATCGACAAACTTGTTCAGCTGATTGAATCGCCGATATTTACTTGTAAGTCTTCGTCAGCAAATGATTCGACTTTTCGCTGAGTCATCTTAGTTCATGTGACAGTATTCATTTTTTTAACATTTTATGAGATTTTTGGGTGTTAGTTAGATGAGTTATTGTCTGATCGTCGGTTTTCATCCGATGATGGCTGTAAAAATTATTCTTGAAAGAAAATTCAGTTTGTTTTAAGAAATTTTAAATTGAAGAAAAAGGGGTATTTTAAGAAGACTGGATTAGTGGACTGTTGGAAACTACAAGGTCAGTGGAAATCCAGATGGATTTAATGCGACTGATGCAATATCGTTAGAAGATGAAATGGAAGTAATTTGTTTGGTGGTTTTCTTTTGGAAGATGATCTGAATAATAGATTGTGCTCATAGTTTACTTTGGTAGAACTTTGATGTACACCGATGTAATCTATTATTATCCGATATCTGACGTCACAACATGTCACACTCTTCATTCTTTGGTGAACGGGTGGAGATAATTTTGGTCCCGTGAGCTTACACTAAGTCTATTTGACAGAGTGTTGGTCCTTTTCAATTATGGGTCCTCCCTACATCTGGAATCATCCACTAGACGTACGATTGCTGCCTCAGTCAAAACTCTCTTGCTTTAATTCACAATCACTCTAGCAGTCTTCGTTGGCTGTGGCTGGGCCTCAGAGAGGGTTTCCAGATGTAATATATAAATTCTGAGGATGAATGTTAACTACGTTACAGAGGTAGTGCACGCGTAATAGAGTGTTCTGATGGAAAAGATCTTAGGAGATGATTAGATTAAGAAAGTCTTTTCGTGATTTCCTTTGGTAGATCTTCGCCTGCAGTTGCTCGATGACGTGCATAATCATTACCTCGTGAAGTCTCTCTATGGTCTTCTCATGCTTCTGCCGCAGAGTGATGCTTTCCACATTCTCCAGCACAGGCTTCAATGCATTCCAAGCGTCCAGTTCTCATCCGTCGAGACAAGGTAAAGACCCAATTCAGTCACACCACAACACCACTACTAAATAATTCAGTCACACCACCACACCCACTAAATAATTTAGTGAGTGTGGGTTATTTAACTCAGCTGCCATCTTCCTCTTGTTGTTTTAGTTCCATGGCAATACAGTTTTCTATTTAAATCCAATCTGACTAATATGGCATTATTACTTTGATGTTCAAGTGCTATTTGTGACCAGGGGAGTCAGCGGAGGCTAGAGTGGTTACAAGGAAGTTGAGCTCATTAATTTTAGAAAGAATTCTAATGAGATAATAATATATTCAGAATTTTGCAGTATTTTCAAACTAGTGTTCCCAAACCCACAGACTTATCTGGCTGGCAATGAATCCCCCTTCCCCTCTTCTTTTTAGACTGGCCTACAACGACCGAATGCAGGAAGACCGACCTCTGCCAAAGAAAATCGATTTTGATGAACTGTTGAGATATTTCCGCATCGTACAAGAGAAACACCGTGCTCCACGACGCATTCCTCACAAAGTCTAATTCTGACGACGATGACGACGATTGAAGAAATGTACTCACCACTCGACGACGAGTCTATTCCAAATCAAAAGATGTCACATCTGCTCACAAGTAACCAGTCTAACAACAGCGGCATTTTTACGTCTAAGTCGAAACGTATTCACGGATTCCAGTTGAAAGTATATATTGAAGATCTTCAGTGCTGTTCATCTATGGCAGCTGGTTGCAACCCGGTTGAATAACGTTAGAAATGTAGTGTTGGTCATTTACGTGAAGAATTTATTTATAAAAGAATTATTCTCCAATTTAATATGAACCGGTTGAATGCTGATGTATTATCTATTTTTAAGGCTAATCAGTGTCAAATATATTGCGAATGGAATGACATTCGGTTTTAGATAAATCTCTGTAGCATTGAACAGATATTGAGAACTGCCAGTTCATTCAGTCATCGGCCTGTTTCTGTTGAAAGTGGGACGTTTAATATGACACCAGTTTGAAGAGTTGAGAAGATTCGATGATGGGCGCAATGTGTCTTGTATTGAACTTCATTGCACCATACTTAGCAGATCATTTTAACCATGTAGCTATCTTTTCGCCAGACATTCCTTCTGCCTCTGTATCTACTCTGCCTCAATTGGATCAGATACCAGCAGCTCCCCTGAAGGTATATATACTTCCTTCATACATTTCACTTTGCCATTAGGTAATTTTCGCCTACTCTTTCCATTTACCTACCATTGAAGACAGAATTTTCCCCATTAATTATGCTTTGCTCCCAACTATCAGCTTTTTACACAATGCAGCTATCCCTGCAAATCGAATTCTATGTGGAACTACTGTTGAGGTACCTTTCCCCCAACTAGATTGGAGAAATGGACATGCCACAAAGCAGATGACTTTATCGAATTCTAGTTTTTCTGGCCAATTGTTGTTATCCAAGATGCTTTACTTTGTGAAGGTTGCTTCTTGATTTGTCTTTCTGCACTTTTCGAATGCTGCCATTGGATGAGGCCTGCCTACTTCAGCAGTTGAAATTTTATGGTCAAGGCGGGCAAAAATAAAACAGATGGAATTAGATTTTATCTTTAGAGTTTTCTTGATGAATTGTGTATGATTTGTTTTTATTCCTTTGTCCGTTATCAACTGCATTCCTGGCAGTCCTCCTTCCAATGCAAATTTCTCCTTAGTTAATATGTCACCAATCTGACCAAAATCAGGCATGTCATGGATTTTTTTGACAATTTTAGTGTTACACACCGTTCTCAGAATTAGTCTCTTCTTTCAAATGACAAACTTTATCGTCCTGTCCTCATTCATGTTCTTGTCCGAAGTTACGAGTAAAAAATATGGTTCAGCTGTTTGAATTGCAATTCAGAGAAAAATGCATTCAAAGTTTTTTATAACTTTGAAATGCAAAATTCTTAAGCAACAATTTTCAGAATAGGATGAAATTTGCAGCAAACGAACACTGAATAGGCGACATAATAATAGTTAGAAGTCTCGACTTTTTACTTATGCCTCATTTGCCGATAGCCTTATGAATATGGCTATACAGCTAAATTTCAGAAAAATTTATTGAATTTTTAAAACAAAAGCTACTACAAGATCATCTAAAATATCATTTAAAATTGACATTTTCCACCAATTCTTGTTTTTATGTGTCTAGAGCATTTTGCCATTATCTCCGAAGCATGTGTTGCGAGATAAGCCTGGTTTTGGTCAGTGGGTCACATAAATCATATTTAGGTAGAAGATGTAGACAGACCGAACCATGTTGCTAGTGTAGTAGTGCCATCATTAACAAGAGGTGTAAAATTGCAGATGTTTAATCAGAAGCTTTGGATGATTCGATACCATCATCTTAGCATCATTGCTAATTTGATTAAACATTTAGTTAACATTAAATTATGAACAATCGGCTCTTGCTTTTAGTCAACTAAGTTTCTTTGCAACCATTTTCATGTGCAACATCTTCTATATAAAACGATTCAACTGATTTCTGGATTTTCTTCATCTCGTTCTGCTATAAGAAATATCTTCCACACACCATTCATTTCGTTGACTGGTCTATTTCTAAACTATTCATTCGAAACACTGTCAAGTGGAAAGACGACCATCAACTGTCAACATCTTCAGCATTATGGGGCTGTAGAAAGCGTTCTCGGGTTTAGATGCATACACCGTATTTTGAAGGGAGTCTGTCCTTCCCAGCTAATGTGGCTGCCCAGCTAATTGCTCAGACAAATGATGCTCTCAACCTCGTTCATATAAATATTCATATTCATAAATTCGAAATTTGTAAAGCGCCACTTGAAAGCCAAGCACGGGGCACCAGCCCCTTAAGCTCCTTAAGAGGGAGACTGGTAGTAAACTGATCTTCAGACAACAAACCTGGAAACGATAAACAAGACCTGTGAGAGAGATAGCTATCATTCTAATTGACTCAAATTATAGAGAAATGGCTATTAAGCCAGCTAGCACAATGTTGAAAAGGAATCACTCCATTTCAGTTTCATTCCCTGAACAGCATTTTTTTACACAAGAACTGACGCTGAATCAACTACCATCGCATAATATGTTAATAATTCAACACATCTGTTCTGACCCTTGGAAAAGTACTTTTATTATTAAATGTATTAGAAATGAAAGCAACTTGCAATTTATCTTCACTGATCGAATGTACAAGTGACGTTTCAGTATTAGACTGATTTCGTTTTAAATCCATTTATTTAGCTCCAAACTATCGTTGACAGTGTAAACTGATCTGGTGTTAACTCCAATCAATGGCTGCATATAAATGCAATAATTTCAGAATATCCAAAACATTGACTTTGACGTATAGACGTATCTTGCCTTAAAGTGCATCAGAATCCTGTTTCAAATAACATTCAAGTTCAAAAGAACATTAACAGGTTATAGAATTCTGCCTTGCAGATGGGAAAGGCTTTTCAAAACGGTTTTGCAAGAATAGCGTTTTCCAGTAAAAATAAATGTCACAGTGGACATGATAAATAGCAGCCAACCACAGATGTGTCAGTTAAAGTTAGCGATTAATTTACAATTTGAATGAAGCCAAGACTTGAACCAGAAACTGTAACTCTCCCTACAACCACCAAAACGGTTTTAAACACTTCAGACTATCGACTAATTTCATGAATAGCCAAATCTATCTTATAAAATGGTCCGCTAAACCAACAACTACTGAATATCAAAGTCTTATGCAGCAGTGCACAATAAAGATCATACAAAGATATATAGTAAACCAATGAGGGACTATGCTATTCTCCAGATTTTACAAGCAGAATCACGTAATTAATTAAACAATTAACTACACCGTACATTTTGTTAAGATTACAACTAGAATAATAATTGTACTGTTATTAATGCAAATAATCAGCCGACGACTCCACAACGAGAGACAATCATTGCAATGGATATCCTCGCTGAATATCCTTTTGCTGCTCAGCTCATTTTCTTTATCCATTTCATTCTCAACCTGCCTGGAACCTCTCTCGACAGACATCCGACATTTGACCTTCGATGTCAAATAGTCGTGGGTGTGTCATCCCACTGCTCATCATTACATTAGTTCCTTCACACATTCTGTGTTTGCGTTTATTTCGGTGGACAGCTGACATCGCAAGGTGCTAACCAACACTTGAAAAAGTGGGTCACATACGATAAATAATGACCAACAGAATATTGCAATCAAGTTAGGAGAGAAGTCAGACGAAGAAAGAAATGCCTCTCAAGTCTGCAGAATAGAAGACTTATCAACTGGCAACTCTAAAGTATCAATGTCGACTCTATTCCCTCCTTCATTTTCCCATTGCATGCAAATGAATCTGAAGCTGCTATATAGCAAAGTGATCGTGCCACACATGCTACTAAGTGTCCAAAGCTACAAACAATGCCTCCTCAACTGAACCAGTCAAAGAGTACAAAAACACTGCGTTGGAACAATGAATCCGATAGCAAATGATTCTCGTTATTATGGTGCACTGTGTTGAGAACAGTGACAGGTCTCAGAAAGAGTGGCTGAACGTGAAACCATCATCGAGAAAAACTGTCCGAGCTGAAGTTGTTCCTCAAGTGAGTTTTTATGTCATCAGCGCGCAGAGTTGTATAGACATTGAGTTGAAACTTTGAAAGAGAGACAATGACAACAGCAGAATCACTGGTGGTCGAGAGTCGGGTCTTGAAGAAGTTGGTTCGTCTCAAAGAGTTGATCCAAGTCATCTTGACCATGGAGACCCATTGGATCAGCAAATGATGAAGACGAAGCGCCACACGCAAACTGGTCAAAGAGACTGCTGTAGTCTTCCGGTGGATTGTACTGTATCAGCTCATTACCTATCAGACAACACAAAACACACGCGACAGAACTTCTTTTATTTGTCATCAGCTTATTCAAGTGTTTAGGATGAGAATATGATGACCACACAAGACCTCAATCACAGTCCAACAATCCATCAATGTTGAAACCTCAAACTACCCACAGTCAGAAGTCCAATCTCTTTCCAGGACCTTCTGAGCGGCGTTTGACAGACACATGACTCATTTGTTACAATACATTACAAAGGCGCATGTGGTACTGTTATTGAATTCTGATCATGCTCCTTCCCACACATGGATGCAACAGTTCAACGTCTTGCAATTCGCATCTGTTTACAGTTCATTTAAGTATGACATACTCGATGAGCTGAGCATCCATCTACTAAGCAATCTTGACTATTACACTGTGTCTTACCCCATTACTTCTCTTCTCCCTCACTTCTGGGATATTGTTATGATGACGGAAACATAGAGGCACTAATTAGATTGCACTGGGAGGAGCACTTTCGAAATCTAAATTACTAATTACAAATTACATTACAGTCAGAGCGAGATCAGAAAGAGGTTCTTACCAAGAACGGTTCCATGATGCAACTCGTTCTTTGGCTTCGACTTCTCTAATGCAACCAATTCGTTGTCCTCATCGCCATCCAACAACTGACAACATTGCAACAAAACAAGCATCGTTTACTTTACGGAAGTCTAAGTTACACCCAGACCTATATCATTTTGAAGACCTTGGCTCAAACTAAAAAAATTAACGGATTTGAGAAGTTGACTAATTTGAAGTGTTTCAATTATATCTGCAGCTGTACAAAACTGGTCAATAAACTAAATGCAGAAATACACTAGGTCTGAGCCAAAGGTTGTTGAAATCGTTTGTAATAGAAAGTATGCATGTATTCATTTATGCTTCAGAGTCTTTAGAAAAATATTAGGATTAATTATACCTGAAGGAAATGTGTTGCGATTAATTTGCAGTTATTTGGGATTAAAAAAATTAATCATGAGATTAATTTCGACTAAATTTTTAATCGAACAACAGCCCTAGTATGAACGAAACAGCCCTAGTATGAATGAATGATGAATGGATTTTAATATTTTCATTGCTACACAACAATGAATCCCAAGCAAATAAGAAAACTTGACTAAGCATATTTCTTCTGAAGCAGAATTTTTCAATCAAGATAGTGCTAACAATGTAGGATCACAAACAAAACAGCAATCATTGTGCGACCGTACGTATGAAACATGTTATTTTACAAAATAACGTACGTATGGTACATGTACAATAGTACATTACTCTAGTAAGTAACGTACATTGGTCGCACTCTGACAGCGATCATAAAACTGAGGATGAGTGAAAACATAGCAACGTACCAGATTGTGGGCTGACAGATAATCTGGACTAAAAAGCTGGTTAACAGACAACATGCAAAGCAACTTAGAAACAACAATGTGGTTCTCTAACAACAACAGACTGTTCAGCAACACCAGATCTTCGGTAAAAGTCTTCTCCTGTCTTACCAGTCCCTCTGCTCATCTGTCTCTCCCTCTGTTCCACTCTCCATATCCATCTCCTCCCTCTCCCTCTCTCTCTCTCTGTCTCTTTCTCTCTCTCTCTCCCTGATTCTCTCTCTATCTCTCTCTGTCTGCGTGCTGACCAAGTGAGTGCATAGACTGTCAGCCAATCAAATCTCATTTCAACAACAGCACAAAACAGTCGTCATTTGTTCGTAAAGTCTGGTGCCATTGACTCTCAGAAATGAGTGTATTAAGATTGTCATCAATGATCTAGACTTTATGAATGTCACGTAGAACTTTCTTAACATCAGATCGCTTTTCAATCGCTCGTTTTCTTTCAACTTCCTGCATACACATTCACAAACTTCATCGGTAAAAATAAAGAGCCTAATAAACATCAAGTTCGAATCCATGGCACTCCAACATTTTCTCTCCATAAGTATGTTCAATGATTGTTCATGTTTGCGAGAAGCATTAAAGGAACTTAGTGTGCTGGTGAGATGGAACAATATCAATATCACTGTCAAGCAGAAAAGGCGTAGCTCATCTACACTCGACCACCAGTGACTTTCTTAAAACTTTAACAATGACTTGAATTGTCTTCCCAGTCACCTCTAGTAATGTTCAACTGCTGATCTTGAGCTCAAAACAGCAAATGCATCGGTTTTTTAATCAAATGACAGGATATCTGAATGACTCACCACTTTCGGAGAAGAGATCAAAGATGCGTCAGGATTAAACAGCTGCAACAAAACAATTTCAACAATTATTCATCACAGAAATTTTCTCGTTGAATTACAATCCAATGTAAACACAACTCAAATCTATTCGTGACAAACATTTCACTGCAACCAAGCAGACAATTCTAGTAGAACATTCATAGTCGATCAAGTTACAGGAAGTCAAACGACTTTCAAGATCATCATCATCACCTTCATCATCAAGATTGTCCAGAAAGAGCAACATCATCATAGACATCATAATCATCATCATAGTCATCATAATAGTCATCATCATAGACTCAAAGTCATCATCATAATCATCATAGTCATCATCAAGCATGAAAGATGAGAAGAACATTAAATTAGGAAGACAAACAACCTCACACCTTCTCAGATAGTTGCATCTAATGTCAGTCAGATTTTTTAAACAAACCAAAAAATATCGATTGATTGATTGCGTGTGACTGTCTCCAAAGGCACGAGATGAGAAAGTCCTTTCAACCTCTCGTGTAACTTTCATACTAACTTTGTTAAACTAAAGGATAAGCCACACGTAAGTCTGTAGTCCATACAGCATGATTTTTAAAACCTCTGCTCTACGCATTTTGCAACAAGCTCAGCTTTACAAGCACAATAAAAAATCAGCATAAACTGCGTCTCCTTTTAATGAAGAATTGCACACAAATAACAGAAAATGTTTAGCTCACAAATTCCAGGATAATCTACTAAAAGCATCTACTGATAAATAAGTTAATCTCGTTAAGTAGTAGAATAAAACCAATTAGCTTATTGTTAAACAACAAATAAAATATTGGCAAAATGAAAACCTTAGTAAAGGTCTCAAAGCAATAAAGATTTACAGAATGGTTTTATCCATGCCCGAAGAATTTGCAAGTTGAGCCGAGATGTAATTTTTCAAAAAGCCCCAAAAGAATTTATAGGAATTGGATTTATCTTAACAGTGCAACGTCAGAAAATCATTGGATAAATGTAACAAATACTTTCAATGAATTTCTTTAAAACAAACTTAAAGGCAAGCAAAGCTGCTACATTTTCTCTGTTCCAAAGTTTAAGACATCATTTCGAATGACATAGAAACCGGTCTGAAATCATTTTGATAAACGGATTCTCGTAAAGAATTTAATCCTGAACTTAACGGAGTCACACAGCAGAGGTTTCTGCAGATATAAGTTCAGCCCTTCAATGGAATAATTTACCAAATGAGAGTACTTTGCAAATTGACTGAAATCCACATGCACCAAAGTTTTAGCAAAAGATGATTTGGATAGCAGGACCTGGTTCCTCTCTGTTAAAAACACACAATAACACCACAAGAGAAAAAGGCCCAGCATGGAATGGAGTGACTCAAAGTGCTGTGACCAGCTGCTGTGTGGGATGGTCTCAGTCAATCAACAGCAAAATAAGAACTGACAAAAATTTCATTCAGAATATACCGGCCACTGAAGAATTCACCAGTAAAAGGAACTCAGCTTATTGGGTAACCTTGTATGTAAGGCTTGCAAGCAAAGCTGCGCTGGCAAACTGGCAGCAAATGAGAGATCGAGAGTTCAAGTTCAAGTATTGGTAGAGATGATGGAACAAAAAGAGCAGCACTTGAGTAAATGAAGTAAATTAAACAGAAATTGGGATTAGTAGTGGCAATATTTGTCAGACGTCCAAAACTGTTGCCGACCCCACGTTGCCGTCCATCAGGGAATTCTTCAAACATTTCACAAAATGGTTTTCCTTCTTCAGCAGAAGGAAAAATTATAACGAGCGATGGAAACAAAACGAAAAGAGTTGAAGGGTGAATAGCGACGAGCGAGTGACGACCTACCATGTTCAACGGAAACGAGGGAAAACTGAAATCAGCGTTAGCAGGCAACTGTGCAACAGAAGAAAAGAACTTCACAAAGTCTATCACATGATTCAATCTATTAACAGAAGTCTGCAAAGTCTCCTTCCTGCCTTAAGTCATCATCTCGGCTCAAGACTTCAGTCGGGCTTTGTAAACCAGATGCCATGATTATAATTAGATGACGATGTTTCACAGGACAAAGAACTCTGACTGGTCACTGTGGTCATTGCAAAGCTGGTCACTGTGGTCATTGCAAAGCAACCAAAGAGATCATGTATACACAATTCACATGTATATCAAAACAGCTGAATAAGAATCTCTTTTAACAGTTACAGCCATTAATACAGTACATCAGCAAAAAAAATCTCATCATTCGAATGCCATAAAGGCAAAACAACATCTCAACACATAACAAACACGTCTGATTCGGTTCCTAAAATCCTGTGAAATGTCAGCGCTGCTCATTCTTCATCAAACTTTGTTGTTGAACTGATCAGTAAAATAATTTCAGGTATTAGAGTGAAATTGTGTGTAGTTAAGATGAGACTAATCTCTAAGAAATTCATTCTACAGATACTACAGACTTCGCACTGCAGATTGGTGCAGAGGAGAGCAGGGCTCCTATCACCGCCGCTCTTCATGACAATATCAAAGCCCAACAGTAATCGTAATCGAACATTTATATAGAGCACTACTTGAAGAGCAGACGAATCAGAGGAGCAGGAGACACTTAATGTTACTTGGATAAGAAGACAACTAACAAAAAAAGTCACGACTAAATGCGAATGAAGACCAAAGTCTGCGAAGTAGTCTGTCAGATGTTTTACACAGACAAGTTCTATCATGACTGGCCGGCTTGCATGACTGGCCGCGGCCTGCTCACTGCCTCACCTCAAAGAGAGTGTTTGCATCAAAGTTGTACGTTCCACTGGATGTAAAGACGTCTCGGACGTGATCGAGTTCCGCCTGAAGATGATCGAGTTGAGACGACATTTCCGTCTTATCAAAGTCACTAAACGACGACGAAAAGACGAAACGATCAGCCAATCAAACATCAACAGAAATCTAATTCATCTCTAACTGATCCAGTGAAAAGAAAAAATATGAGAACTATGATTGAAGATAAGCCAACATAATAGCAATGCTAAACAATACATTTCTATCAATCCATCGACACAGCTATCTATCTATCCTTATATCTATCCATCCCTCAATCTATTCTTACATCTAACCAACCCTCTATTTATCCTTACATCTAACCATCCATCAGTCCATCCCTCCATCTATCCCTACATCTAACCATCCATCTATCCAACCCTCTATTTATCCTTACATCTAACCATCCATCCATCCATCTTTACAATTTCCATAGTGTCAGCAGCAAAACGCAGAGGATGACGTCAACAGATATCTAATCACTTCCAAGCAAATCATCAATTTCAAAGCATCAATCATTATTTCAAGAGATTGCAACTGATGATAATCCACAGACTATAAGAGGCAGTAGTGATGTAGCTTTTCCGGAAAAGTATTTTGACGGAAAGTTTCCGGAAAGTTTCCGGAAACTTTCCGGAAAGTTTCCGGAAACTTTCCGAAGAGCCGGAAAATACATTAAACTCAGAAAATATCAGAATTTCACTCTCAGAAATTTTTCTTATAGTTTAAACTCCTTTTATTTACAGTACTTCTGTTGATGCAAACAATGTTGAACTTAAAAATAATTAATATGAGCAATAAACACTGTTCATTAGCATTTCAGACTAGAGTAGCCTATAGAAAACTAGCTGCTTGCATGTCCGCAGTCATCTTTGTTGCAGGAAATGTATAAAAAACTGATATAAACATAAAATAATACAGCATCAATTTCTGTTTCTGTCTTATATTTCATAACTCACAAATATGAAGGTGACTGAATGATAAAAAATATTTTCTCTAAATTTACAGCAAAGTTTAATTGCATTTAATTCCTAAATGTACCAGTATTTTGGGGCTGTGTGAACAATTATCACTGACACTAGCAGTGCCATCTATTGAATAAACTATTACTTATAACCACCTAAGACTGCTTATAGTGATGGATATATTTAGTAACATTACATTGAAAGAAAATTCGGACTCCTTAGAATTGAGTATTGTATTTAATAATATTTTATTGGTGGAAAAATACGTTGGAAAGTTTCCGGAAAAGTATGAAACTTTCTGGACAATGTTTCCACCTCACAACACTAACTTCTGATAGTGATTGATGTATTTAGTAACATTATATTGAAAGAAAATTTCTGACTCATTAGAATTGAGTATGTATTTAATAATATTTTATTGGTGAAAAAATATGTCGGAAAGTTTCCGGAAAGATTCGTCGGAAAGTTTCCGAAACTTTCCGGAAAGATATGAAACTTTCCGAGGAAAGTTTCCGCCTCACAACACTAAGAGGCAGCCAGCTACAGATGACCTGACCAGCAGATGACAAGCAGCAGATGACAAGCAGCAGATGACAAGCAGCAGATGACAAGCAGCAGATGACAAGCAGCAGATGACAAGCAGCAGATGACAAGCAGCAGCAGCAGCAGCCTACCTCATTGCGAAGTGACTGTTGTCTGTTCTGGCGATGGTCGTGATTGGTTCCGACAGAGTTGCAGGTGAGACAAGCGCTGAGAAATCAATTCCCCCTCCGGCGACGACAGGTGATGTGTCTGATGTTGGCAGTTGATCTGCAATGCTACGTTGATGATCTGAAGCAAGAAGCAGAACTTCATCTGGAGAGATGAGAGGAACGGATGACATGGTCGTTGTTTCATCCAATGATGATGATCCAGGGATGATGAGGTCATTGGATGCGGATGGAAAGAGGTCGGTCAATGGGAGTGCTGCTGTGTCATTGACGTCCTCCAGCAGATCCGTCAGCTCCAGTGAATGAAGCGCACCGTCCTTTCGAATCGCCAATGGCTCCAGATGGTCCACTCGCCTGTTCTGCTCAAAACAACGACACCATCACCATCAACCAATAATTACAAGACACACAACTCTCCCTACATCTGTCTTTCTCTTCATCCCTCTTTCTCTGTCCTGCTCTCTCTCTCTCTCTGTGTATCTCTCTAAATCTGTCTTGCTCTCTATTGCTCCATCTGTCTGCATATGTTCTTCTCTAAGTTGCACTATTTCTCTCTCTTGCTCTATCTCTCCTTCAGCTGAAAATCAGATAAATTTTATTCCTGGATTCTTCGTTGAATTTCAACCTTATTGCCTTTAAAACTGCTCCAATTTGTAAAGAATGAGTTAGGCAAAACAAAAAAAACCTGTGCACTGTGTACGTTGATTCTTCGAGATAAATAAAAAAAGAATCACTAATGCAAATAATCATCACTCTGTCGCCACTGTAGACTTCAACCACTTTTCCAGGTGAAAGACTGACCTTGAAACTGACCTTTTCCATGGAGATGTCTGGCGCTGGAGATTCGACGTTGCTTGACCGAGGAATCTTCGTCGGTGGCGCTGACTCACTTCCAGCCGAACCGTCTTCCAACATCAGCGGAAACTTGCGCTTCATTCCACCCAACGTACGATCACCAACCAACGTTACGAGGAACTGGATGAGCTAAAGAAACACATTCCATACGTTAGTAACTCATCCATCCATCGCTGGAGGGAGAAGGGGGGGTTGAAGAGACAATGACAGTCTTAGCGTTCATCCTCTTCTTAGGTCAAAGTAACACAACAAGACAACTACATGGGGTTTAGATTGAGGTTAAGAAATGAGAGGACTGGCTGCATTGGAGAATGCATTCACGTATAAATGATAGAAAGTTCTGAGTTTACGATCAGTGGAAGATGATCGACAGGCAAGGGAGAGGACTATGTGGTCAGCAGCCATGCATGTCTTAACAGAGCACAAAGGAGGCTAAGAAAGAACATTAACCACTTCTATATATCACAGATGAGTCACTGCCAAAACAGTGCATATAGCTTTCTAAGGCACAACCATATTAATAGAACTATAAACAGACACAACACGTAATTACTGTTACGCTTTATAAATACTCAGACACAATTATAGGAGTACAATACCAACAAGAGCAAAGTAGACTTTAGCAAATGTCAACAACTATTTGGCCAAATGTCAAATGTGCTTTCAGTTGCTTTACATCAAGTGTGACGTCCTCTGTCTTTGTCTGTCTGTCTGTCTGTCTGTCCCCTTTTCTCTCTCTCTCCATAACTCTCTGTTCTGCACAGTGGTTTCTTAAGCCATTTTGTTCTCAGCTTAAGATTTACCTTTTTCAGATTTTGTTAAATCACCAGAGGCTGCCTCTTCTTCTTCTTCTTCTTCTTCTTCTTCTTCCTCCTCCTCGTCCTCCTCCTTGTCTTTCCATGAGAAATGCAGACAGCGTTTGACTAATATTGATATTGAATGATAATTATTAATTACCTTGTTGACAATTTGTTCTTGCTTCAAGTGTCGCTGTCTCATAGTCACAACCTCCTTCCACAGAACCTCATTCTCACTACAACAACAACAAGATGAAGATTCAAACCGACCTCAACAACATCTTCGTTCTTCATATCATTCAATGTATTAAATTAAAATAAATTTTAAACTGAAACATATAATTTACAAACATCGTGTTTACAAGAGTTTCAGTTGAACACATAAAAAATGAAGATAAAAGCTGAAGAGCTGTTGCACCATTTTTATCATTCAATTCATCTGTCAATCATCTTTTCAACCATCTGTCAATCATCGTCTATATCAGCAACAGCTTTGAAAGCAATAAACATCAAATAAATTTAATCTTCACAACTTGCTTGTGCTGCTATTGTTGCTGTATCTTGAGTTGTATTAGAATAATAATTCCGAGTGATCTGTGGTTGGTCATTCACCTTATGATTAATGTAGCTCATTTTCTCTACAACAAAGCTAACATCTGTAGACATAAGGCCTGTAATCTACAGCAGATATTGGAAAATAAAAAGTAGAACATGAAAGCAGATAAATTCAACCCCCCATCCCACCATGACTTGCACAGTACTTGTGAATGAGGTCACGAGTGCTCTGCGCTTAGCTGTAGAGCAGTACTCAAGAAATTTCTAGAGACTACGTTACGATTACGATTGAACATCGTACATCTTCAGGTGTTCCAGTTTCGACGTCATTGAGTCCTGTCTTCCCTTCATGGCTGCCACATCAGCATAGACGTTCGACATATCTTCGCTGGCATGACCACCACCACCCCCACCACCACCACCACCACCAACCCCTCCCCCACCAGCAGTTTCGACAGTCTTTGGATTAGAAGCCTAGTAATCAAACACATAACAAAGCTCATCAGTAAGTCAGCTAAAGAATGAAAACACAGTGTCAACAAAACCAAACCATACAACAACTCCTTTTAAATCAAATTACGTTGCTTCTTGCGGCAACAAATACCGAATGCTCATCAAAATATTAGCGCCATCGTATTGCATCATAGATAAATTAGATAAAGATTTTTTCTATAGCACATCTCACAGAATGACTCTTCAGAGACAAAGCTCTCAGCATGGAAACTCCAAGAAAACAAAAGCCTTTTAAATCTGAGTGACTAACCACAAAACCAGATTTACGTCTCTCTCTGACTGATTACATAATTTGCAATTTCTATGATGATAATTATTGCAGTATATATATAATAGTTGTTTATTTATTATTTTATTATAATTTATGACTAAACTAATGGATCCTTGTTTTCCTCATTCATCAGTTTCTCTCAGTCACCAGATGAAGAATCCGTTAGATATATTCAGATCCTTCAAAGACAATACATGGGACATAGTGAGTTGTGAGGCATCTCTTGAAAGCATTATCTTCAGAGATGCATCCATCAGTAGGTCGTCATTTCAAACTATTTTACAGGGTTCATAATGACAATATTATTGCAGACATTTCATGGGACAGCATTCTTTTCACCAGACCTTGCGTTTAATTAATTCCAGGAAAGACTCCTGGCCCTGTATGAAAAACGGATGCGCAAACTCCAAGTCATCTTTCTCCATCTTGATGTTTGCTGCTTCGACTGTCATGACTTTTCGAAAACCGTCTGCAAACAACACGAAATAACGCAGTCAGCCATGTCTCCTCTGTCTCTCATGTTCGCACACTACTTCCCTTCAGTCCTTATTTCATGGTGGACTTGTAATTTCCCTTGTACCAAGTTCTTTTCCAAATCAATTCCCTTTAATGTAACAAGGGATTCAATGCAATCCAACACTTTCTATGATCAACCAACCAAATCATCTGCAACATGCGGAATTGTGCATTAATTAATCAACTTTAAACTAACTTTCTTACTTACTTACTTACTTTCTTCTTGTAGCGAACCGATCTAGCTCCTAGAATTCTTCCAATATTCTTATATAAATATATATTTTTAAAAATCCTTCTTATCAACTTCCGTGCACGACATTCAGTTGGATAAAATGTTGCAAAACGCAACAGAAAAACAGACAAATCGAAATGAACGAAAGAAAAGAGGAAGAGAAAAGGTCAGAAGTCAACTAGAAATAATCATCTTCATATGCTCTGCATTTATTACTCGATGATCGTTAATTCAAATCATACATGATGCATATCTGCAGTTAGGCCAACAAAAAAAATAATGTTTTGTGTCCGGTAACCCGACCGACCCTCTTTTATCGCCGCGACTCTAATAATTTTGTAAAAAAAAATTATTGAAAAAAAATTTTTAGTCAAAAAAAAATTTTTTTACTTAAAAAAAAAGTAATTTTTTCCAAAATTTGTATTGACATAATACGGCGACATTGCCTTCCGTATATCGTTGGATCTTAGGCCAAAAATATGTTGTGTTTCCGGTAACCCGACAACTCACTTTTATTGTCGCGAGTCGGAAAATTTTGTGCCAATTTTTTTATTTACAGTGACTTAGAGTTTCACGCCTGCCTAAGTATTTCCTGGTTGCCAGTCTTGAAAAACCTCTAGCCTTATCATTTTCACTTGAGCCACCTCTAACGGTGACTAGGGAAAATAAATCTATCAACCTCTAGGTGTAACTAGTCACTGGCTCGGTAAGTCTGGAATGACCCCTAGCAGTGATGTTTTGTTCGCACTCATCTTCCCTTTCCCTTCCCACTTTATCTTACCAGAAAAGATGTCAACAAAATCAAATTAATAGAATTGTTTTCTAGAGCAATTTTAGGTACAGACAGTCGGGAAATAGGCAGTTTATACTTGCTTAGAACACGTACTTTGTTGCAGCGTGTACCTTTATGCAAAAAAGAGTAGTTGGGTATAATTCTTCGGATAGTCACTGTATAAAAATATTTTACCAAAATAAAAATATTTGTCGACCTACCTACCCACTTTTTTAGAGCTCTGTTACCGGAAACACAGCATTATTTTTTTGGGCCTTATTACAAACTCATTGTGTAAAATATACAATACATGTGGCTAATTTAATTAAATCTAAAGACTTCAACAGTGCAGCTACAATTTAATGAATTAGTTGCATCATTTCTCTAATAATTGCTAGAGTATAACAAACTCATTGTTAGAACAATTCTCTCTGCATCACTGGGTTGCAATAAATTTGTATCAATCTTTCAATCTATAGACTGACTTTCCATCCCAATGAAACTACTTTCTTGCTTTTTTGTTTTACAAATGTTTACAAACATGAAGGAGAAAGCTACTGACACATATTCAGTTGTCGTATGAAGCTAGCGATGTTGTTGTGCTTGAAGTATAACGGTAGAATCTCTTTTGCAAAGCGAGTTTGATCCAAGACGTGAAAGCTTTTGCCACTCTAGATACCAAAACAACAAGAATGTATAAAATTTCAACATGCATCAAATAACAGGAAATTAGAAGACATGATTGTTTTTAATATTAGCATTTAATAGAGCTCTGATTCCATTAGAGTTGTCATTTCAAATCTTTCCATTTTACAGATTACAAAACCAATTTCACTTTCTGCACTAAATTACGCTGTCACCATATCTTCTTCTTCTTTAGGTTCTCTGCCAAGGGGCAGGTCCACTACTCGATCTCAAATTTTAGCTGATAACCTCTCCTCCTCCTACTTTTCTCAAAACCTATTTCTTCTCTTGTGGCCGTGTGTACTGGGAGCACTTCAGAACAGTTCACTCTATTAGACGTGCTTTATAAATGTTTTAATACAATACAATACGCAGAGTCATCATCGAAAACACACAAAATCTGCTGATCTTCAATCGCATGAATGTAACCGGTAATCTAGATGATCACAAATCTTATATGGAACTTGTGCGAGTTTATAGCTTAACAACATTGCTAAACTTAAAACCAAATCAAAATGGCCGCACTCTTCCTCCTCTCCTCCATCACTCTGGCAAATGGACTCAGACCAACACTGAACATCAGTCTACAGACAACCCTTCCCTGATTGTAAGAGGTTCACATCAGTCTGGTTGTCACTGAGCACCAAAGTAAACAACATGGCTGCCACAGACTCAGAGAACAGACGTTTGACATTCCTATTCAATAATTTAGCGGTAAACAGTTTTAATGACGCAATTCATTCATTTTGTTACTCAGTACTTACTTCAGTGGAAGTAGTGGACTGTGGTAGATTGCAACACTATTCTATCTGAGTTTGGGCGGACATATTGTTTATTTAAATTGTGATCGATCATCACTGGACTTATGTAAACCTCTACTCCTTTGATATGATACAGTGCTCATGAAACAGCTGGTTTCCAGTGTCTATCCAAATGCACAATAGAGGTGAAAGTATAAAAGCGACTGAATTCTGAAAAACTATTTTAGTACCAAGCATTCGAATCCTGTGGTGTTGAGACATGCACTATAATTATAAGAGCCATTCTATTTCCGGAAAATTGTCAAATCCAACATCTGTTTCAACCATCTTATTTTCATCAACCCAATTTCTATTTCACCTGAAATCATTTCCACCAATCAACCAGAGCTTCTAACGATGACACTAAACTTAACACTAACTGACCCTCACAACGCTAAACCTAACTTAACCAACACTCACGACAAATACAACCATCTTGGTATACACAGTCTGTCTGTTTTGGTGAAGCAATGATAGCGCCACACTGGCTTTTTAAAAGGAATTTTATATAACTGCACAACAAGCAATGAACATACCCAGAATTTAGCCTTTTAGCATATGTTTCATCTAGTGCCCTTAGGCCCAAAATTTTCTGACGACCTTTTTTAGTCGTTCGCCACAAAATAAAATTTCCATAGTTCCTGCTTTAAAATCTGAAGACCTTTTAAAAGTCTTTTTCCATGAACATACCCAGAATTTAGCCTTTTAGCATATTGTTTCACTGCACAACCCTTCTATACAGGACTTCCATGGTGGATAACCCCCAATCGGATGACATTGATTTTTTTTTACTGTTTTCATTGCACAAGATTGCTTCTACAACTGCACAAACCCATTTGCAACTGCACATCTGTGTATAATATATCTTCGTTTTATTAGAAACCTGTAAAATCAATCAGTAAAATCAGTGTACAGCTGTACGCTAAAAAAAAGCCTGCGGCGTACACATAAGTAATGTTCGCCCGTCCCCCCCCACCCACTAAACGTAAACGATTGTAAACGTAAGCCGAAACGCATGCATACGCTACGTTGTGGTGGGTGGCGGTATCGGAATTTCGACTAAAGCAGAACCATAATAATATTAGATGTTTAATGACAATTTACATCAGCCATCGTTATTACTTACAACATCCCAGCATATCAGTTCGTTCGTGTCAGGGTCTCCCACTAACGTCCATAATTTAGACAAAAACGCCGGCACTGTCGACGTGGTTAGCTCTGAACTGGACGTATACATCTTTTAATTACGCAATTTTTAAAACTAATTTTTCCTTCTTCCGACTAATAAACCAACCAACATGCATCTTACAATCCACCATTAGAAATACGCCAACTGCGCATGCGCCATTTGGGCTGGTGCGTTTGCCTCCCTCTGCCACCGATCGTCTTCAGCCGACGCCACGTTCGTTTCACACTCTGCGTTCGTTTCTGGTGATTTTTTAATTTTATTGATTTTCATTTTATTGGTTTAATGCAGGGTGAGAATTTCCATGGGGTTGTATTGTGGCGGTTCAGCTATTTAAAGCCCCTATTATTTCTTAGGACCCCATAGACAGTCCCCATTGCACACGCATGCAAACTCGATCTAGGCCTACATGCTTAGGCCTAACCAAAGTCTGATTTTCATCGTAATCATGATCATAATCGTAATCGTAATCTCCAAACAGACTGCTAAAGCGCTATTGAAAGCCAAGTGCGGTGCACCATCTTATTCACGCACGCTGCGTTGCATTAAAACTCAATAGGTTGTCCGTAAGAGTAGTCCAAAGGTACGTGGTCCGGATTGAGTTACCATGCATAGGGGCCGTCCATAAAGTACGTCCCCAGTCAGCACCGGATTTTGGCCCCAATCGTTCCCCATATGGGCAATTTGGGCATTGCCTGGGCTTCGGCGAATTGTCCTCTGCCCTAACAGGGCCCTAATGCTCGTACAATATTGCCCCTAAGTGTGCGTGGTTTAGCGACAATCGTATGCCGATGAGTATAGGACTTGGCACTTGGCCTACAATAATGCAGGCGTTATATTAATTATAGTCTACGGATAGTACGGATTGATCCAGTTTAGTATATATATATATACACATTATATATATATATATATATATATATATATATATATATATATATATATATATATATATATATATATATATATACTTCACGTCGGTACAAAATACTTTATCTGGTTTGGCTTAATGATGAATTAATTGGCTACTGACTTATTTCTGACATAGGCCTATATCTATTCTGACTTGACTTAATTCTGACATTTCTGATTTAATTAACTCTCAATGATTGATTTTATGACTTAGGCTAATTCTGACTTTATTGGGCCAAATTCTGACTATGGTGATTAATATGATAACTAGTGATAACTAGGCCTAATTGACGTCTGACTTCTTTTTTTATTTGACTCAATCCTGCCTTAGTTAATTTTGATAGGCTTTTCTGTCTTAATTCTGACATAATTCTAAATTAAATGACTACTACTTGACTTCTGAATTGATTTTGGACTTGATTTTTGACTTCATTATTTTTTTATAGGTCTATTTATTCATGGCTTAGCTTAGCTATGACTTAGGTCTATTCATTTCAAATTGAACTGTCAATTAGACTGTTACTATACCTAATTCGTTCTCACTTGACATAATTATGACATGACATGATGATGATCTGAGTGTTGCAGGTCTATATCTGACTTTAATAAACCTATTATTCTGACTTCATTATAGCCTAAATAATTCTGATTTGTAGAATCTGGGTTGATTTAATTTCAACTTGGCGTCTGAATAGATTTCTGACTTAGGTTAATTTCTTCTGACCTTACTTGTGACTTGTCTTATAGGCCTACTTCTTATTTAATTGGATTGCATTTAGACTTGCATTCTAGCTTGACATTTGATTTGTATTAGGCATAAACTAAACTAAACTTTACGTTACTTAATTTTATTTATTGAGAATTAAATATCTGCTATGCTACATGTAGGGGTATAATCTATAACTCGACTACGGGAAGACACGTACGCCTACAAGTACTGCCCTACTGTCCTCTCTCAAGATCTATCCACAATGTGTATTGGAAGAACCTTGGTCCTCTCTCGGCTCGGATTTAGTTGCCGAGAGGGGAGAGGCGATTTTGCGTGAACAGCTTGTGACTCATACGATACCGCAACCCAAGGGAAGCGACAGATACGGAGCTAGTAGAGATACCCGGTTATACGACGGGACATGTAGGCTAGATGTTGATGGAACGAAGGGAGGAGGAGGGGAAAGGCACGCGAAGGCTTGCAGCCAAAGGGTTTGCAGCCGAGATGAGTAGGAGTAGAGGGAAAAGAAGTATGACCAGGGTGTGCACACACACTGCAAATACATTCAGACTTTGCCCTTGCCAGCAGGGAATGGATAGCGCCTGGAGCAACGTACGTGGAAATATAACTGCCACTGCTGCTGTAACTGACAATGTTCAATGAAGAGTATGAAAAAGTAGGCTTATTGTTTTGGGACCAACCTGGCGCTGTGGAGATCGTCTGCCACTCAAGTGCCTTGGAGAAGCTGGAAATTAAGGGGAGTATTGTGTGTATTATAATTTGCTAATAGGTTTTACTAGGAATATTTGTAGCTATAACCTAAGCCTAGACTAATTTATTTATGTCCATTACTTCTTAGTTGATAGTTGATGCCTTTTAGATTTTTTAAATTTTCTAATCCGAGTTTAGGCTTACCCTAGCATCCATAGAAGATTTCTTTGGCATAGTATTGGTAACCCTATTTGAGGTTTTAGGGCAAACAATGATCTTGAAGAATAGGCCTACCATATTTAAAAAGAAATCAACCCTTAGAATCATAGGCTATACCGCTGGTATGTATTTTATTTCTCTAACAGTTGCAGCCAAAATAATTAATATTATTTATTGGTATGGACCATATGCAATTGTTTGAATTATTTGAAACTGGAGATTTAACACCTGAAATGGACAATGCATAGGCTACGATCAAAAGATCAGTTCAGGAAATTAACGAACCACCAATATTTATATGAATTACCAACAGAGGCGGATACAGACATTTTCGAAGGGGGCAAACATTTTTGGCCTTAGGTTGGTTGATTTTGGCCGAAAAAACTTACGACCTTTTTTTACTCATTTGGTCAAAGTTTCCTGAAAATATATATCATTTTCCCTGCGAAAATAACAGACTCTTTTTTTCTTTAGTCATCTGATAAAAAATACGTCTCTTGCAGATACAACATTTTCCAAGCCAACTTTAAGATAGTTGATGAGTTGATGACTTGGTGCTATTTCCGCGTGGCATTGATTGAAAGCTTGTTGAAGCATAATGGGGGGACGTCCTATGCACATTTTTCAATGGGGCATGGCCGGATTGGCCCCCTGGATCCGCCCCTGATTACCAAATGCTCTTTTAAAGAATGCTTTGCATTTGTAAGATGGCTAAAATATCATGATGAAAAAGTGCAAGGATTTTACTAGGTCTAGCCTATCAGGTCAAGACATCTTTAAATCAGTTGCAACATGACTTGTAAAATATTAATTTGTTAAACTTACTTAGTTTCTAAGTATTTCTACATCCAGACAATGGAAATTTTAATTCTGTATTCTAAAGCTTTATATTGATTCAGATTTTCCTTATGTGCAATTGTGCATGCATGTAATATTTGTGATTTCTTCATCTTGATCCTCAATCAAGCTGTGGTGTTTTGCATTTCAGATGACGTCTGATTGGTGGTGTGTCGGTTGGTGGCAAAACCAGAAGAATATTAACATAGCAGTGCCTTTGACAAGAGGTATGACCAAACAAGTACCCTAGGCTGCATTATCTCGTTTCCAAACAGTTTCCACTTTTCCTCATTATGTGACCAAAGTATTTCATCTTTCTTATTTTAATGTTGCTTAAAAGCTGACGTTCTGTGCCAATTTGTTCCAGTACCCATTCCATTCATTGGTTTTCTTTTCCATCCATGCATTCTTAGCATCTGCCTCGGTACATCCATTTAAAATCATCAGATTTCAAGATTGCCCCATCCTTCACAACCATAAGTTGCAACTGGCCATATAAGTGCCTGCAAAAGTCTTATTCTTTTTGTCACCGGTATACCATGGCTTCTCCAAATTTTTCAGTGTTGCCATGATTCTTTTTCCCTTGTTCAATCTAGTCCGAATTTCCTTATTTCAATCTGCATCCTCTGTGATTACACATACAAGGTAATCAAATGTATCAAATTGTTCCAGTTGCTCAACCTGGATCCTGATACAGCAGGTAACACCATACATTCCCATCACCTTTGTTTTGTTTCTATTAATCAACAATCCAAATTTCCGACTAACTTTATCAAGGCGGTCAACCAGTTTCTGCAATTCTGCCACTGAACTGGCACATATCGGACAATGTCATCTGCATATCTGAGATTGGAGACTTTCCTACCACCGAGTCTCTATCCCTCCCTTAAAACCCTTCAGAGTTTCTCTCATGACCGTCTCAGCTTGTTGCTAAACAAATATGGTGAGAGGACACAGTCCTGCCTGACCTCTTTTCTTATGTGTAACCATTGTGATTGTGTGCCTGCTATTCTTACTTTAGCAAGTATTCCTACTTTAGCAAGTTGATTCTCATAAAGTTGGCTTACTAGATTGATGATGTGGACTCAATATTCCATGTCAATCATGGTCAACCAAAGTTTACTATGTGGAATTGAATAAAATGCCTTTCTGAAATCCACAAAGTACATAACAGAGGTTGTTGATGCTCCTTGTAGGTATTTTGCATAAGAATCCGAAGGTTGGTGATTTAATCTCATGTACCTCTTCCTCACCGAAAACCTGCCTGTTCTTCTGCAATCTCGCTTTTGGTTTTACTACGAATTCGTTCCAATACATAATGCCTATTAGCTTTCTATTTACCACACCAGCACACGACAATACAGCTGCTTCCTTGTAGATCAAGTGGTGCAAGAAAGATACCATGACAATCTATTTTTATGGCAGTGGATATGTATTGCATTTCATATTATATTTTATTTAATCTCTTCAATCAATTAATCTTTATTGTTTTAATTTTGTTTCAGTCTCGTCTTCAGATGCAATCAAAAGAGATACTTGTTCAAACTGGAAGTTACAGCAGAATTGTGAGAGCAATAAGCTCTTAGTTTTATAGCGCAGAGGATCGTCATTGCAGGCATTCTGCAAAAGCGTTGTCCTTTTGGTGAGAAAGAATCAATGAAAAGAATAGTACCTGTCGTCCACGGCACCAGGACCTGCCACACAAGGAGCGAAAACAGAATTCATGCTTATGGAGTCCGTTTTGTGACATTCCGTTCTTCAGAAAGTGTTTTTTAATCTGTGCAGCATTGTGACAATGAAACTTCATCATGTTAACTTTTGGCGACATTCATATTTGGCCACAATTAATTATTTGTTCTTGTAGTAGTTATATTAATTAATTACAGTGATGTTTGCTTTGTTGCAATTGTTGTCATTTACCTTTGTTTTTTTGCACTATACTGCTCTCATTATTTTTACTTTGTTGTAATCATTTTCTAAATTTTATTCCATTAGTGAGTATTTTGTTTTCTTGAATTTTAATGGCAGAATTACCCAACAATGTGTACTTTGACAGTCATTCAATTTCGATTCAGCATGAACTTTTAAAGTGGAATTCAACAATGAAATTTGTTACAACTTGTATCATTGTAAATAAATTGTTATTTTGCAACACATTCACTATTATTGTTAGTTTATTTCTCTTTCATTTCAGTATAATTATTCTTGCATTTTAGTTGAGTTAGAATTGTTCAAGAGTAAGAAAAAACCAAAATTGTTTTTAAAAAATAGTATGCTACTCTGAAGATGTTAATTGCGATGGCTTAATAAAAAAAGCTTTTCCATTTTTTCTTTTAATCTCACATGTAGAATATTAGGCTATTGTAATTGCTTAGAGGCAATATAAAATTTCATTGCAGACTACTAGAGTTCTAATTTTAATATACACAACCTTCATTTTGTCGTTTTTTTCACTCAGAACCTGATATATTTCTTATATGGTCAAATATGTGCAGGTCAGACTGAAAGTATTTATTCATATCTTCTCTTGAATTTAGGTTCCTTTATTGAGACACCAATTTTGGACATAAGGCAAAAGCTTAGACAGTCACAATTAACATCTTCAGAGTAGCATACTATTTTTAAAACACACCAGCTCATTAAACAAGCATTCAAAACATACTGTAATACTTTTAATTTTGGTTTATTGTTACTCTTGAATAATTCCAATTCAAATAAAGTGTAAGAATATACTGAAATGAAAGAGAAATAAGCTTACAATAATAACAAGAGTGTAAAAAAACAGTTTATTTAAAATCATACAAGTTGTAATGAATTTCATGGGTAAATTCCACTTTAAGAGTTCATGTTGAATCGAAATTGAATGATTGCCAAAATTGACATTGACTAATTTGGGGCCTGTTTGGGCAAACAATGCTGCCCTTTTGGGCAAACATAGGGGCCAGTTTGGCAAGCCCAATTAGGGGATGGCTTGGTTATGCTCACTGGCCCCAGTTGGGTGCCAAATTTGGGTCCTTTTGGGGTACCTAATTTGGGGCCCTTTAGGGCAAGTATTGCATTGCCCTTAGGGCAACCTTAGGGCAAACATTGTTTGCCCTAAAGGGCCCCAAATTAGGTACCCCAGAAGGCCCCACATTTGGCACCCGACTGGGGCCAGTGAGCATAACCCAGCCATCCCCTAATTGGGCTTGCCAAACTGGCCCCTATAGGTCCCCTAAAATTTTGCTGTCTGGGTCACGCTCCAGGGGGGAGGGGTGTAAGAAAGCGTGACAGTTTGTGACAGGGGGAGGGTGGTCAGGCCATGTGTGACGTCACACATTTATTTTCTAAATTCTTTTATATTTTTTTTGTTCTTAGTACTTAAAATCCGACCCGACCCGGCCAGGCGTGTCTAAAACCCGGCCTGGCGGGATAAAAGTTGATTTCCCGTCACTATCAAAGCGTTTAGGGACACACGTCACTATCAGATGGATTAGGGATAGTATCCTAGGGTTTAGAGGGTTAGGTAAATGGTTATGTTTTTAAATTTTTTTTTCGAAAGTGTGACGTACTTTAGGGGGGGGTCCGAGATTTGTGACAGTTTGTGACAGGTGGGAGGGGGGTCAAAAATGGTCAAAAATAGCGTGACGTACTTTATGGACGGCCCCATAGACCTAGAATCAGAGGGGCGGAACAGCTACTAAGGCGTGTGTCGATCGTCTGGTTACGGGACTTGTTGCCCAAATCGAATTTTATTCGGACAATGCATGGGATTCTCACGTCCTGCTCAGATGTGGTTGATAGGCCTATTGGCTAGCCCAAACTCATGAGCTCACTGCTGCTCACATAAAATTGTGATGGGCTCTGCGTGTATGTATTGTAGGCCTATATTCGTTTCGATATTAGTCCCAGGTTTAGGTTAATGCCCAAAAAACAGGCAGACCGCTGTAGGTTTACACTCGGGGTGGATCCAGGGGGAGGAGCAATCCGGCCATGCCCCCCATTTAGAAATTACTTTATTTTTACCAGCTATTCGATCTGGCTCGGAAACTTGACGTTGTCCCCCCACCCACCCACCTCATGAGTAGTTTCGTAGGTCCCTCCCCACGAGGTCCGTATACTTAAGGTAAGGTTTCCATTAAAATTATTTGGAGATCTCTTGAGCATATATAGCCTAGTTTCTGAAGGTCGTTCGAATACTTTAATTCTTGCAAAAAACGTCCAAGGTCACGGTGAAGATAATATTATATTGCTATGGAACGCCCGAATACAAGTTCTTATTAGGGCCTAGGCCTATAAGAAATTAGCTGCTGAAATCAGTGGCGAGCCAGGATTTAAGTTGGGGCTAGGGTGATAATCCTTTCATTTTCATTCGCCAAAATTTCTGACGACTTTTTTAGTCGTTTGGCCCAAAATTTCCCATATTTTCATTCGCCGAAATTTCTGACGACCTTTTTAAAGTAATTTGTTCGAAATCTCGTGGATATGTTCCATTTTAGGGGGTGCTATCATGGAAATATTTCATATTTAGCCTAGGCCTACATGTAAAAAACGGATGGCCTTATAGCCCCTCTACGCCGCTACTGGCTGAAATGTAACCGAGGCACACTGGCACAGTTAGCCTACACCTCAGTCATGGCGTTATATTTTTGGTTAGCCTAATTATTTTAAAAATAAAAAAACAGCATGCTATTGAGGAAAAATGAACCACGCAAGGACCAATTAAAGCTCACTAGGACGGTAGGACCATGCATGCATGCATGCATGCATCATGCATGGCTCCTATTTTATAGCATAGCCTAGCCTATCTGGGGAAAGGCTAAAGTCTGAATAAATTAATCATGCGGACTTGTGCTAGTGTAATGCTTGTGTGCGGGCAGTTGATGGTGGTTGCGAATGTTGACTCAAATGCAGGAGCCGCCCTGTAGAAGGGAGGGAGGGGGTCTTCCGAGCCGGTGGCAGTGGCTGCATTGACTCCTTTTAATCATCGGCAGGCTGCCTGCCTGGAAAGCGAACAGACTTCTCTGGTTGCTGTAGGCGTGTTAACTGATATATCACAGGCATGTATCGAATTTTTGTCAGATTTATGCATTTTATTAATTAAGGGGAAACGATTTTTAGTAGATTAAGAAAAACGTGAACTCGTTTGCAAATTAACGGCTTTGTAGCTGCATCACAAACATATTTTGCAGGTTATTCTAGAATCGTTCGGGCTAAGTAACCATTAATAGCCGCCGATCAATCGGCGTCTAGACTGCTGTATCCAGTCTCCTTTACAAAGGTCAACGCGAACGCGTCTAACGATTTTTGCTTTTAGTCAGGCTTAGAGGGTGTTCCACTAAAATCATTGAAAGCGATGAATTTAGTGAAGGATTTGATTTAAAATGTGCGGAATGTCGTGTGTGGCTGCAGCCGGTTTTTCCATTAATTTACGAACGCCATTTTGTAGCGTAATTAGCATAATTTATTAATATATGCCGTCCGCTCATTAGCATTATAATAAAGCGGCGTCGTTGTGACTTGAAAGAGAAGTTACTCGACTGCAAGGGTAGGTTATTGAAGGACGGTGGGTAGGGGAGGGTGTCTTTTGAAGTTTAGTGTGGGTTGAGGATTAGGTCGGTTTGTTTAATGTTGACTGAGGGAGGTTTATATGTGGCATTCTATTCGTGAATGGCTGAGATGTATTGAAAGTCATAGCCATACAAAAGAAGTTTATAGGCTAATATTACATTTAGAGTAGGTTAGTAGGACAGGCACACACACACACGCACAGGCACACACACACACACGCACAGGCACACACACACACACACACACACACACACACACACACACACACACATGTAATGCATGTGCGATTGTCAGATGCAAATAAGGGCTATTTACTTACACACACACAGACTCGGCTAGAGATGAAAGAATGGGAAGAAGGGAAGGTGGAATGAAGGAAAGAGAGGGAGGGAAGAGCCATTTAGTTGCATTTCAGAGATAGGTGAAAATAAAGATATTATTAAATCATGAAGTTCAAGTTTTCTTTAATCAGGTTTACACAGAGTAGAATGACATTGATAGCATTGATAGCATATCATGATGCTCTACGTATTATTTCGTGTTCTGTCTGTGTAGAACGATGACTGTTCCAGACGATTTCCACTTGGAGCCAGTGAAGCCAAGCAGCTTCCCTGGACCGGAACCACCGCGAGTCTTCAAGCGCGACATTTATTCTGATGCAGTCATCTTCCAGAACGTCGATGATCATGCAGTTGCTGTAAGCTGTCAATCAGCAATATATAAACTTCGATCTTGAGTCGTGGCTTTTCAGCTGACTGCTTTGGTAGTAGTTCAGATCCACAACAGTTGCAACCACCTTGCTATACTGGCTCAGTTGGATTGGTGTCAGTCTATTTGATGCAGTCTACAATATTTGTCTTAAATGTGTGGAAACAAACTTTGCATTTAGGGTTCTTTGAATATGATAACATGTTATTGTTGTTAGTTATCATTATCTGCAGTTTCTTGAGCACCTAAGAGAGCTACATTTGAGTAGCAGCTTGTGCTCACAAGTGCTCAGCACATGTAGCAGATGAGTCAGTCGGGTTTAATTCCAAATCTAAAGTTGAGCTTGCAGGTACTGTACATTTATTTGTCATGTCTTTAGTTAGTAGGTAGTCATTGTTGATTTGTACCATTACAACTATTTTGCTACTAATAAAGTATACATTGTGCATGCATTTGAGAGTGTTTGGATAAGGAGTTATGTACAGTCTTCATATTTCATGCAGCAGTTTGAGTCTGTTATAATCATCCAAGGGGGAACGGACATTAGCCCCCCTGGACATTATCCCCCCGGACATTAGCCCCGGACATTATCCCCCCCGGGGTAGGACATTATCCCCTCCCAGTATATGATATCATTACCTAAAAGTGATGCATAAAATGTATTTAATGGGCCTATGTTATATGAATATCTATACGTTACACATTAGTTTAACATCCTGTAGGAATATGTTAAGTTAATTGAAGGTTTAATATGTATATTATAAGACATTTTAAAGGTCTGACACGACGCTAAGAAGTCTACGAGGCTCATGCGTAAAATAATGTCGTTAATAAACCTTCCTTGTAGCCATAACTGACACTAACTACTTACTGTATACGATTCCCATTCGTTCATTTCTCTAATGTATTGAATCTAATTTTGAATTGAAATGACACTAATAAGTAGGCCTACTTACTGTATACGATTCCCATTCGTTCATTTCTCTAATGTATTGAATCTAATTTTGAATTGAAATGACACTAATAAGTCTAGGAAGCTGAGACATAGCCTAACTGACGTTAACAGACCTTTGTTGTGAGACACTAAACAAATAGACTGTATAGGCCCTAGGCCCTACATACGATTCCCACTCATTCATTTCAAATCTAAGTCTAGGCCTATTGATACAATTAGGACCTAAATGACGCTAAGTACTTTCGTTTGCATGTGAATGCCAGTGACAAGTCTTATCGGTTACGGCATTATTCTACGATTTGCACATAGGAGGGACTTTGTCCGGGGGGCTAATGTCCTACGCAAAATCGGGGGGAACATGTCCGGGGGCTAATGTCCGGGGGATAATGTCCGGGGGGATAATGTCCAGGGGGCTAATGTCCTACAACCCATCCAAGGAACGATCATCTAGTGACTGTCCATATGTTTGTGTTGGTCAGTGGACTTTAATTTATTCAATGAAACTTGTTGAGTGGCTGAAAATACAAAGTTCTGCTGTCATTGCAGCTAACTTGAAGAGCAGTGATGAAATTTAGCATCTGATGTTTATCATGAGGATTTTAGTTAAGTACTGAAGGTGAGAAGTGAAGCAGTTTCTTTTGTTTATTTGTTGACAGGAGTCAAGAGTCGATTATGACAACTTTCGAGATCTGATGTGGAATTTGGTTTTCCGAAACAACTATGGAGAACTGGAGAAGGCGAGGTTTGTGCACAATCTTCTCCAGTTTTCACCAGTGAAAATGAAAAATTCACAGACGAATTCAATTCATGTGTATCGTAGGACTGCTTGCTTGACAGTCAGCAGTTCATGCATGGATCTGTAAGTTTGTAATCTGACATTTTAAAGCGCTGCTTCAAAGCTAAGCAACCTCTGCTTACACCAGATCATCTCCTCTGACCATGGAATCAATGGAACGCTGTCGTGTCGTTTTGAATCTTTTATCAGGTGTTTTAGTCCTTTTATAAACTTTATTATTAATGCAGTTGTCACTTCCTATCATAAAATTCACATTCGCTTAATATCACAGCCATCAGAAGGAGGTTAATTCATTACATTACTAAACATAGAAGTTGAGAACAAGTTGTTAGGTAAGTTGACTAGTCTAAGCTACTTCGTTGATAAGCATTTTACTTAATTGACTTAGTTGACTTAGTTTTTAAGTCAGTTCCTAAATCATTAAGTCGGTTCGTAAATCCTTATCGACTGACTTTATGGACTAATTAAATTAGATGAAGGTGTTTTGTAAGAATCTTTTTTCAGATCCATATTGTGAATTCTTTGGTTGTTTCTGACGTACCTGCTGTCATCATTTCCCCAATCAGTCATTTGCTACTTAAAAGAATTCTTTACCAATTTCTGGTTAAATAAAAACCATGTAACAACTGCACTGGCTATTTGGTTTTGTTTGACCGTTTTCACAACAGAGCCATTTTCCGTTGGTTGACCTCCAAAGACCTGACAACGATTGACCTGAAAAGTGACGCAACTGAATTACCAGAGCGGATTCTCAACGACTTCAAGCATGGAAAAGGATCGTATGCAAGAGCGTTTGAATTCATGGCTAGGTCAGTAGTGCCCAACCAATTACTGGTCACAAATGGGGGGGGTGACTGGGGCAAATTTTTTAATGTGCAGTTCTGCACAAAATGTGCGTTTGAAAACGAATTTGTGCAGTTGTAAAAGCCGTCTTGTGCAGTGATAACCATAGAAAAACAGGGCGTGTACAGTCGAAAATATGCAGCAGGAAGACCAAAATCCAAAATTCGCAGGAGATGACTTTGTGGTGTAGTGGTGGCATCGTTACCTTGAAGCCGGAAGGTTCGAGGTTCGAATCCACCTCAAGTCGCCGCGTAGGGACCTTGGGCAAGTCCTTCACTCACAATTGCTCAGCGCTTCGGTGTGAAACTCCGATGCAGTGTCCACTCTGCAGTCGGGAGCACCTCAGAGTAGTGTGCTTGAAGGGGTGCTATAACAAGTGCACATACAAGCAAATAGACTTAGGTCATTAGATTTTATATGCCGCGACTTAGGACATTTGAGGCAAAATTCTGCCAAACGACTAAAAAAACATCAGATTTTTTCGCCAGCAACTTTTGGTAAAAATGTTCACAAACCATATGCCAAAAATATTCCTGGCTGTACAGTTAAAAAATTTCTTTAAAAAGCCCTGGACCAGGGGATACGAATCAGGATATATGCCTTCTAAAGGGTTCTATTGTGATACTGCAGGTACTCTGGACTGTGTGCGGTTTCGATAAAGGGTTGGGCGAAGGGAATTGGTTACGTCCCTGGAAGTCATTTGACATCAGAGAATCCCAACCACAGCTGGAACGCTGTCTACGTCAATGGCAGCTGGCGTCTTATCGACAGCAACTGGGCGTCTAACCGGGCACAGACGGAAGTTGCGTCACCAGCGGATTACGATGAATTCTACTTCCTCACGGATCCAGTCGAACTTGTCTTCAGCCATTTTCCAGAGAACGTCTCGTGGCAATTGCTTTCGCGAGAACTGTCGACCAAGGAGTTTGAGGGTCTTCCACATGTCAAGTCACACTTCTTCAGTCTTGGACTTCACGTCCTTTCGCAGGTGGAAGGAGTTCTCCATACGCAGAACGGCGTTCTGACCTTGACCCTGGGCTTCACGAGACAGACGGCCTTCACGTACAAGGTGAGCTATGGAGATGACAAGGTCGAGTACTTGAATGACATCAACCTCAACAAGTATGTCGTTCAAGAGAGAACCGACAATCGTCTGACCTACTACTTCCGCGCTCCAGTTCCAGGCAACTACCATCTCACGATTTTTGCCCGAGACGCAAGGAATGGCGTTCCGAAGGGAAGCATTGTCTTTAAGTCAGTGGCCGAGTATGAGATCATCAGCCGTGAAGCGTTCACTGCCCTCGGTCCATTTCCATACTGTTCGGACTCCAGCTGGGGCTCCGACGTCTACATCCACCAGTATCCCATTGTTCCAAGCATCAAGGCGGCCATCTTGTTCTGTCCTTCTGGGAAGGCAGAGGTCGTCTTTGAGAAGGCGCCGAATCTGAAGCTGTACGCTCGTCTTGTCCATGATGGCATCAGTTTTGAGGAGTTGAAGAGTTGGCTGACCTACGAGGAGGGCAAAGGTCAGACAGTCCTTCGTGTTGACCTCAGGAAAGGTGGAGAGTTCGGATTGGAGATCTTTGCGAATGACCCGGAGGTGGATGGCGAGGTTTTCACTCACTTCAGTCAGTATCTTCTTCTTTCGCTCCAGCAGGAGTTTACGTCTCTCTTTGGATTTGTCTTTGATCGCGATGATTTGGCGGAGAATATCTGGGCAAAAGGATATCACATCTACTCACAACCAGCTCAGGTAGTAGAGTCATCATCACGCTCATAGAATGTAGACAGCAGAATAATGTTGCTAAATTGAGTAAATAGATTTTCAATGACCATTGCATCATTTTAGGCGCCCTTGTAATGGCATGGCTGTGTTACTGCGCCATATAAATTGTCGTAATTATTATTATTATTTTAACAACTATTTATACAGGTCACTTTTACTACTTTTTTCCAGCAGGCAACACACTTTTGTTGTTGAAAACTGTAAAATTTTGCGAGTTAGCAGTTACATCTGTTTGGATGAGGTTTGTTTGAACTGAGATTGAGATGTGACCATCATATCAGAATGTCTCTAAGATTTAAGCAACAGGACGTGAATCTTAGATAGGTCAGATAATGGACTTCCACAGGAGCTACATAATATGTTTCCTGGGGTTCTTACTGAAGCAGTTTTTTTTATTAACTCAAAACTGTACTTTGTGCTGTGCTAGTGTCGGGAGCACTTCTGAGTAGCATAGTACTGTAGTCCTCTTGAAGAGTTGCTATATTAATAAACGATTGAACGAAAAATAGATAAATCCAAAGCAAGGCTATGGTGGATTATAAGTCAGTTGAAAGAGGGAAGTTAAATTGTGGTTTGTCGAGATTAGTTTCTAACAACAGAGCGTATTGTTTCTTGTGACTTTAAAGGAAGCTGATGAAGATGCTGATGCCAATGCGGAAGGAGATGCAAATGAAGATGTTGATGCTGATGTTGATCGTGGGATGCTCACTGATGCGGTTGCTGGAGGTGATGATCATCAGCTGCAGGAGAAGAGAATCTACGCTGTGCTCATCAACAAGGAACCACCAAAGAGCTTTGAAGCGGCGCCAATATCCGATGAAGATGTGGTTGCTAAGCGACCGTCAGAGTCCTACAGACCTCGGAAGCTGTTCGATGATTTTGCCATCTTCCGAGATGTTGACGGTCACTCAGTCGACGTAATTCTTTTCCAGCGCATTCGAAATTAAATTTGTTTTTAACACTTTGTGTTAAATATTTGAATGGCTTATTGCTAGAGATTACGTTACAAGTTATGTTTTCTAAAGAACATGGTAGAGTCTAAGCGAATCAACATCTTTGAAAGTTGTTGAAGGCTGTTGTTTGTGTGTTGTCAGTTGTTGAAGGGTGTTGTTTGTGTGTTGTAGGTGTCGAAGGTGCAACATGGCAACTTCCGTGACTTGATCTGGCATCTGATCTACGCAAGAAATATAACGGATGAACTGGAGAAAGCGAGGTTTGTCATGATCCCAATTCCTTCTCTTTCACTTCCTCCATATACGAAGGCCTACTCTACGTCTCATGCAAATTATGCATCTCGTGTTATTTTAAGACTTCAGACTTCACCTGTTTTGTTTTATATTGAGGACTTGCACAAATGTCTGGTTACAGTCGAAGAACATGATTTGCGATTTGCTTGTTACAAGTTATTAAGTTGTTACACAATTTAAGTTAATTGTAGTTTATTAGATGTAGTAGATTCAGTTGATGTGTGAGCGATGATGAAGCGACCGAAGTCAGAATCTTTGAGCGGACGAAGCACTTGTTTATTTGTAAGCAATTATTTTATTTTATGTTTTCACACATATATGTATTTTTTCCCAGTGTATCTGTTTTGCCCATTCTTATATTGTATATATTGAATATTGAAGTAATTCTTCTGAATAATAATTATAACTTGGACTTCTTCCATACATGTGTATTGCAATGTTATTGCATCTTTTCCCAACTTCTTCTGAGCATGATCCATGTAGCTGTAAGCGATGTGTGTTATCGATTGATGTGTAAGTTGCTTCTTTCGTTGATCAGGGCCATCTTCGTTTACCTATCATCAACCGATCTGAGCAAGATCAACTTTGACCGAGTGGAACCAGATTCACCAGAAGAAATGCTCGAGAATCTAAAGAATGGACGGACGACGTACGCTCGCGTCTATGAAACGCTCTGCAGGTCAAATTGCAATTTTACATTTAATTAATAATTTTAGTTAATTACACTTTATACAAGGTATTTGTAGTTTGGAATTTATTTAGCTCCTCTTCAAGAGCAGATTCATGAGAGCAAAAGAACGAGTGTTTGACCTATCAGTTGTTGAATTGTTGCTGAGAAGAGAAGTTTTATAATTATATAAAAAGCAAATGCAGAGAAAAGTAAAGTTGCCAGTGGGAAGGTTGCATGTGTGGGGTGGGGGAGGTGTGGAACGTTTGATGCGTTGCCCATGGTTACTGAAGTTTTTGAGGCAATTCACGTCCAAACTTCAGAATCTGACGAATAATAGACATCGTCATCTTTTAATGAATTGCATTTTGGTTGACAAAACAAACAAGATGGTTAAATGCATTATTTGTTTGGCTACACAAGTAGCAAAATTTGCAGACTATGAAACAGAAATGTGGCAGGACACTCAGTATTTAGACGTGAAATACATAGAAATGTGCTATGACGTGCTTACATTCTCATTGCATGCATTGCATGTTTTGCAATGCATTGCTGCCAGTGCGTGATGTGCTTGCATCGTTTGTCGTCATTACAGATATGCTGGGTTGAACTGTGAGACTGTGACTGGATACGCAAAAGGAGCGGACTATCGACCTGGAGTGCAGTTTGCGGCAGATGAAGGACAGCATTCGTGGAACGCGGTCTACGTCAGTGGAACGTGGCAGCTGGTCGACTGTCATTGGGCGGCAAGAAGACTCGTTGGGAAACAGGTGAAGAAAGACACATCTTCAATCCATCTGATCAGAAAGACACATATTCACTCCATCTGATCACAGCTTTCGCTCCAATTTTCTTTTGTAATTTATGTCATAATAATCTCCGATGAAAGATGCTGTTGCTTTTACTTGCAAGGAAAGAATCTGTTCTTACCTGATCGGTTTTTGAATGCTATTAAGCAGTGTTGATTATTCTGATGGAAATATGAAGAAGCTGTTGTGTAGGTGAGGATGCTCTTCTGGTGAGTCATGAATTGCTTCCAGAAACAGGAGTGTTTGATTTCCATTCAGTAACTAAAGTTCAGTGATTGTTGTGGATGTCATCACTTTGGCTTCAATTCGATGCTCTAAAATGCAGGACATGTGGTTAAGCACACACCAAGTGCAGTCTTTATTTATGAAGAAATTCGAGCATGCGAAGGATTCCCTAAAGGGAGCAAAGAAGTTCTTGTCTTTTGCTACCTAGAGGTCTGCTGTATGGTCAATTATCAATGGTTGACCGCATGATTGCATTTTGCACTGTGCATGGTTCTATCACTGGCGTCAGGAATGGATGTAATTTTTCGTTCTTGCAAGTCTTGTCTTGTTGACAGCGATAGAAATTTACTATTAGTTTTCTAGATTGTGAGACAAGTCGACATTTCTCACAGAGCCATTTGTTGATGATTATTGGTTTGATGATTATTGGTTTGATGATTACGTTGATTAGTGATTTTGATGATTAGTGATTTTGATGATTAGTGCTTTTGATGATTAGTGATTTTGATGATTCGTGATTTTGAAGATTATTGGTGTTGATGATTAGTGATTTTGATGATTATTGGTGTTGATGATTATTGGTGTTGATGATTATTGGTGTTGACGTGGCATTGTCTTTCTTAGGTGGCTGGTGACAATGTGAGATATGAGTTGGATGATTACTACTTCATGCCTGAATCAAGTCAACTCATCTTCACACATTTCCCACTCGTTACGATCTGGCAACTTCTCGAGAGACCGATCTCACTCGATGAATTCGAGAATCTCGTTCCTGTGAAGTCCGCTTTCTTCAAATACGGTCTTCACATCGTCAGTCATAAGGACGCGGTCATCCACACAGACGGAGAGCTTACCATTGCTATCGGATGTCCTAAGGTTGGTTTACCATTGCTATCGGATGTCCTAAGGTTGGTTTACCATTGCTATCGGATGTCCTAAGGTTGGTTTACCATTGCTATCGGATGTCCTAAGGTTGGTTTACCATTGCTATCGGATGTCCTAAGGTTGGTTTACCATTGCTATCGGATGTCCTAAGGTTGGTTTACCATTGCTATCGGATGTCCTAAGGTTGGTTTACCATTGCTATCGGATGTCCTAAGGTTGGTTTACCATTGCTATTAGATGTCCTAAGGTTGGTTTGCCATTGCTATCGGATGTCCTAAGGTTGGTTTACCATTGCTATCGGATGTCCTAAGGTTGGTTTACCATTGCTATCGGATGTCCTAAGGTTGGTTTACCATTGCTATCGGATGTCCTAAGGTTGGTTTACCATTGCTATCGGATGTCCTAAGGTTGGTTTGCCATTGCTATCGGATGTCCTAAGGTTGGTTTACCATTGCTATCGGATGTCCTAAGGTTGGTTTACCATTGCTATTAGATGTCCTAAGGTTGGTTTACCATTGCTATTAGATGTCCTAAGGTTGGTTTACCATTGCTATCGGATGTCCTAAGGTTGGTTTACCATTGCTATCGGATGTCCTAAGGTTGGTTTACCATTGCTGTCGGATGTCCTAAGGTTGGTTTGCCATTGCTATCGGATGTCCTAAGGTTGGTTTACCATTGCTATCAGATGTCCTAAGGTTGGTTTACCATTGCTATCAGATGTCCTAAGGTTGGTTTACCATTGCTATCGGATGTCCTAAGGTTGGTTTACCATTGCTATCGGATGTCCTAAGGTTTGTGTCTGTTTCCAATTCAGATGAATTACTTTGGAAAATCTCCAATCTGGAAAGATAAGGGGAGCAGTTTTGTTGGTTACACCAATGCAACCATGATGCTGATGAGAGGCGAAATAGTTCTCCAATATAGCCTAACAATATTGTAATATAGCCTAACAATATTGTAATATAGCCTAACAATATTGTAATATAGCCTAACAATATTGTAATATAGCCTAACAATATTGTAATATAGCCTAACAATATTGTAATATAGCCTAACAATATTGTAATATAGCCTAACAATATTGTAATATAGCCTAACAATATTGCAATATAGCCTAACAATATTGTAATATAGCCTAACAATATTGCGTTTGCGGTGTGAGGAGAATGGTTGTTTGGAAACTGGAGATGAGACCTGTGTCTGAATTTGTGGAGTTGTTCTGCTTTGACGATCGAACGTAATTTCTCATAAATTATATCAGATCATCTGAATTGCAACTCAGTAATAATACTGTTTATAGTAATGATAGTAAGAATACTGCTACTAGTAATAATAATAATAATAATATTGTATTGTATAATGATGATAATACTACTACTGATAATGGTAATAATCTTTTCTTTATTATACAAAGATGTGTATGTCTTGAGTGATGTATTGTATGTCTGGTAAACAGCAATTACTAATCAGTGATACCAGGGATGTATGCGTCTCATTAGTTGAACTGGTGCTACATGTATAAATAATCTCTAATGATATAATTTACCATCCATTCCTGATGATCTCTTCTGCGCGTGTGTTTTGTTGTTGTTGTATAATTGTGAAGATGAATTGATTGAATCTCTCGTTGCAGACAAAGAATCTGGCGTTTACATTCAGTCTCAATCATTTCGACTTTGGAGAGAACTTCTGCGGCATTGTCTTGAATCAGTTTGCGATGAACTACCAGCAGGACGGACGGTCGTTCTTCCGCCTTCGTCTGCCCGAGCGCGGCTCCTACCAGCTTGTGCTCTACGCCAAGGAGCTGCTTCCTGACAGGGACAATGCGGGAATGTTTGGAGGTGTCTGCGAATATGAGATCGTAGTTGACAAGACTCCATCCAACCCTCCATTGCCATTCCCACCATGTGCCCACACGACCTGGGGACCGGGAGACAGCTACTACAACTATGACCTTCAACCACAACGCAAAGATCCGATCCTGCACACCGTCAATGGATCAACGGAGGTTCGAATTGCAATGAAGGCGGAATTGCGTTTCACGGCTAAACTCAAGTCCGCTCTGATTGAGGATGAGACGCAGTTGGCTCCGTATCTCATTCAGAGAGTCGTTGGAGACACGGCCATCTTCTACTTCAAGGCGCCACTCGTTGGTGAGTTTGGTCTCGACGTCTACGCTAACAATCCCCAGACGGACGGTCAGTCTCTGCACCATGTCTACCAGTACTTGGTCTTGTGTGACCAGGCCGTCGCAGTTGAACCGTTTCCAGCACTGCCTCCGAATTACCTCGGTCCACAGCCGCAGTTCAAGCCGCTTGGTCTGACGATTGAAGGACCGGCCGATCCATTCATTGTCCTGGAAAGTGGAGAGCTCCAGTTGTCATTCACGATGACTCAACCGACTCGCATGTCATGCCAACTTCTTTTCAGCTCTGAAGACGGAGATCGTGACTACTCGGAATATTCGCTGCAGCAGAGCGCAGAGAACGCCATCACGTACGTCTTCAAGCTGCCGTCTCCTGGCTTCTACAAAGTGCAGTTCTTTGCGCTGCCCACCTCCGACGCATCGGAGAGCCTGCCTGGCGTCTACAACTGCCTTGTGGAGTGTCGCAGTACGTTCGTGTCGTCTGTTCCATATCCGAAGCAGTATGGAATCTGGAGAGATGGATGCTATCTGTACGAACCGCTTGATGGACATCTCCAGGCGAACCGTCCGTCCAAGGGAGGCGCTTCCACTTACCATCATGTCTTCTTCAACCTTGACGTTCCCAAGGCAACCAGCGTGGTCGTCGTTGTTGGTGAGGAATGGTTTCCGCTTGATCAGAGTCCAGGTACAGCGTCGTGGAGCGGAGAGGTTCAGATGGAAAGTTTCTGGGAACGTGAGCGCAAGTTGAGTGTCGTCGCAAGTTACGACGATCCACCGTCGCGCTTTGGCACGCTTCTGGAGTATTCCATATAGATGCCTGGAATGGAAGCGGGTCAGTCAGACCCCCTTCCCCTCCATTAGATCTTATGATGCCATTACTTACGCTTTTGTGTCTAGAGTAGAAAGCTTTTGTCTTAAATGAATCTTGCTTTCATATTCGAAACCTTCATGATATTAAAGAGCATGTTAGCACTGCGCTTGCTAAGTTTCATAGCGATTGTAGCGATGTTTAGTAGTAGCTCAGAAAGACACGATTTAATCTATTCGGATATTCATTGATTGATTGATTGATTGATTGATCGATGTTGCTATCTATGATCCACGCATAATCCATCATTAGTCGCCTTTTGCTTCTATTTATGCTCGTTAAGTAGATTTCATTTACAGAAGATGATCTTTGCATTTAAACAAAATTTCTCACCTTCAGAGGTAACTTGGGAATACGATGGTGTAATGTCCTTCAACTACCGTACAACAGTGCTATGCACCGCTTTGTATTTCTATCTGCAATCTTGAATTTTTTAGATTTTATTTCTCTTCCTCAGTGCTTGACAGCTTTTCACAGCCTTTCACAGTCTTTCCTTGAAGGAGAAACAGCTGTTTGTCAATTCGATTGTCAGAATTCTTTTTAGTCTGAGATGGAACGTTGTTGAGCTTCTGGCAAAATTACTTAAGACAGTGGTTTGTTTTTCTATTGTATTCAATTTCCTTTGTTGTTGCTTGACAGCGATTTTTAAATGATCTTTTTTTATTACATCGTTTTTTGTACGACTCTTTGTCTGAGAAGAGATTAATGGGACATTGTGGAGCTACTGGCAAACGTACTTTCATGGTGTGGAGAGGAGCGTGCCAAAAACAGACCACTGTTCAAACCATTCGCATTTAATGCACTTTTTTTGTTATTGTGCGAATTCTGTCTAGATGCAAATGGATCTCAAACGTAGTCAGCTTCTCAACTTGATTGTCATTATACAGAAGCTTTCATTTTGAGATACTTGATTATAGAAAGAAGATTGAGCAGAGAGGATTAGCTGGAAGTTGGAGAATTTTGATGAAAGGAGTTTGAGCATAATTGCATTTGGATTGCACTGTAGACATTTTTTTAACGTTTCTCTCTTGTAACGAAAGGTTTTTACATTTTATATGTTATGTAACAGTGACCATTCTGGAAAGTCTTTCTTGATCTCCTCTAGATAGAAATTCCCATTACGCCACTGGAGGCGGATTGCAATTTTTCCTCAAACATTAAATGTCATTTGTCTCTTAAATGTCACAGGATCTCTATTTGGTTTTAACAAAGTTACTGGTCTGCAAAAGTTGTGTAACAGGTAAAAGAGAAATTGTACATTTCTGCCAGATGTTTAATTATAACGGATTGCTTGGTACGTTGATTGAGAAGGTTAGATGTGCTAATAATAATAATTATATTGAACAGAATCATTTGAGCATTTTAAATCAAAGTTTCACTCGCTTTAATATACACCGACTTTATCTTGTCAATGCATTTGGAAGCTTTTTTACGTAGATGTCTAACTCAAATTGTGGGTTTTTTAGGCAGCGACTTTGTGCAATGAATCAACTTTTTCGACTTAATTGATAGCTTTAATCGTGCAACTAGTTTGATGTTTTTAATCGTGCACTATTTTCTTATAAGTACCAGTTATTGCAAAATGGCTTTGTTGAAAACAAATTAAGAGCTTTGTCAACACATTGATGAGATTTTTTATTGTTTGTGTTATTTTAATGCCACTTGCCTTGTCAGAGGTAAATTCTTTCTAGACTGTGAAATGGAGGACCAGGAGGCAGAGGGCTTTATGTGCAAAGCACAGATGTGGTTTTCTAACCAACTTCCAAGTTTACGGAAGATGGCCAATTCTTGCCAATTCCTTTAGTTTCATATTACGCCTCATTGACGGGACTTGAGAGGTTTCCTTGACTAACACTCTCTACTTGACCAACACCCTCTATCCAATTATTAAGATTGCAGTTATCCCTTCGTTACTTGCAACACTTATTTCCTGAAGGGGGGGAAGGGGTGGTGGCACCGTCATGCTGGGAGCACCTCTGCTCTGAATAGCCACTACTATTCATATTCATTCATTCGGACATTTATATAGCGCTCCTTCAAGCAAAAAAAGCTACTCAAGAGGTGCCCAGGGTTGCTTTATAAATTCTCAGATATGATTAAACTCCACCATCCGAGACATCCACATTATGTATGTGGTGTGGTGTGGCCTCCCTCTTGAGCGGCACCCTATCTAAATCACTTTCCGACACAATCAACACGCAATTTAAAACGCTTGTTTTTCACTGCTCTAGAGTCGGGGGCACCTCGGAGTAATATCCTTGAAGAGATGCTATATATAAATACTTGAATGAATGAGCGTAGCTCTGCCACTGGTTGCATTCTGCCAGTGCCAGTCCCAAGCCTGGATAAATGAGGAGGGCGACACTAATCATCTTTGACATGGCAGTGGCATTAAACATGCAACAAGTACGTAGCTCTTACATGAACTTTGTGCGTATAGACATCAATGGCCTTAGAACTTTAACTGCAACCACATTTAAAGCATCAACCGGACGACTGCCCACTCATCCAGTGTCCCAAGCTAAGGCAAGTAAACGAAGATGTCAACACTTATGGCATGAAGGTACTGCCCCGATTTGTCAAAATGAGTCATCCACATAATACCAGAGACAACTAAGAGTGTAAGACTTCACTGAAATATCAAAACAAAACTCCAGCCAATAAATTTGTCAAAATTGCGCTTGAACATTTCACTTAATTAAATCCTGCACTAATTAGCGTCAATTAGCAACAACCATTCTGCACCGACAACAAAGCCATAAATGAACAAAGCCAATCATCAGCAGAAATGCTGTCCTCCTCATTTGTCGCTTCCTGTTAACAAAAGACGATTGTCCGCTCCGTCTTTCTCATCCTCCGCAGTCAACTGAAAACCCCGTCTCCCAGACGTGGTTCAGGGAATTGGGACAACAGGAAGAAGTGATGAGGGTGAGAAAGGGGGAAGTGTTTGTTATGGATGAGGGTAAGAAAGGGGAAAGGGTTTGTTATGGATGAGGATGAGGTGGATGATAGCTTCTTCTTCTTCCGCATGACAACTTTCTTCTGTGTTGGAAATCCTGAGACTGTTGCCGAGTTTTTGACGGACCAAGATTTTCTACGACAAGATTATATCGTCAAACTCTGAAAAAATATCAACACAACAAAATATTCATGTTGTAACTACATGGACCAAGATATAATAAACTGTTTATTTGTTAACAATAAACATTAGTCCTCAAGAATCATTACTGAGAAGTATTAATAAATAATAATAATACAGCAATTTCTATTTCTTCTAAAAAATTCTAAGAACTTCTACAAATGAACAGAACCTCTGCTGAAGGTTCACAAAACCAGATAAATCCCCAAAAGTCAGTTTACGAACAGTGTTGAACTGTTGATAATTAATTGTAGTGGCAAAAGTGAGGAGGAAGGTTGTTCTAAAGAAACTTCGGCAGGACAGAGCGGCATTTCCTATTTCTGCCGGACGTCAATCGCAACTGATCATTCGAAACGTCGACTTCATAAAATCAAATCAATCTGATGAGACAATGCTCTCGGCTTTTCTACTGACCATGATGGCATTGACGATGTCAAATCCATTGCTTCGTAACGCGGCTACAGCTTTCGATCGTGACACTCCGGCCTGCGACATGACGAGATCAATGTCCTCGGATGAGATTCCCGTCTCATCAGCCTGCCATCAACACAAATCACAACATTGTCAACAAATACCATTCACAGACATTTGCAGATATATGTCGTAATCAACCTCAACAAAAACAAAACCAAATATCTATATTTTCTTAATGGACTGAATGGCTATGGAGAACTATTTCTATTCATACGAGCTGGAGCATGCAATCGCATCTTTGTCTGAATATTCTGGAATTTCTAAAGCCTTTGACCTGGGATGAAACGAGAGAAATAGAATCATCATTCAAAGGCATTTAAAAAATGCCATTAAAAAACCAAAGCCATTAAAAAATTCCATTAATAAACCATAGCCATTAAAGACATAGCCAGCCATTCAAAACCATAAAATAAACAGAGCCACATTCAGAGATAGAGCCATCATTCCCTCTCAACTCTGACCTCTTCGATGTCTGGTCCGTCTTCTTTATTCGCTCCTATTCTCGTTGACAGTTGACTGTTGCTGCTTCGCGATGATCGGAATTTCTCAGCGGCTGCCACTTGAGCTTGCTGACTTAAATCCTCGACCTGGAATCGCAACCAGCATTCAAAGGTCAATAAAGACACAGCATTCAAAGGTCAAGGAAGACACAGCATTCAAAGGTCAAGGAAGACAAAGCATTCAAAGGTCAATGAAGACACAGCATTCAAAGGTCAAGGAAGACACAGCATTCAAAGGTCAAGGAAGACAAAGCATTCAAAGGTCAATGAAGACACAGCATTCAAAGGTCAAGGAAGACACAGCATTCAAAGGTCAAGGAAGTAGTCACACGAACAGATGATGAATGATGATTAGATAAATCTATTATATTAATTATAATTGAATTACCTCCGTAAGATCAACATAATTATTATGACAAACATTTTAGGAAATGTGAATCTGACATGTGCTGTTAGATGTCTAAATTCGTTACAGTCACTGAGAAATACTAGGTTTTGAGATTTTCCTAAATTTAATAGTTGTAATGCTAACAATAGCAGTGAGCTTCAATGTTCCAACATAGAACTTGTGATCTTAGCAAATTAAAGCGCAATGAAAGTCGCAATCTGTCAGACCTTCACTTCTCCGAGAACAACATAAGTGTCTGATGAGGAACTCTTGTAGACTTCGGGTTGTGCTATTATGAAGAGGATGTTCTTCGACTTTTTGATTGCTACCCGTTTTATTCCAGGAACCAATTTCAAACCTAAACAAAAATCAGTCAATCACAAATCACAATCATCAACAGAAAAATTATCAGCCCCACTCTGCAGAAAGTTCTGGCTCATAAAAATTAAATATTTAGTTTTAAGAAAATATAAATGTGAGGCCGTGTGACGAAATGAGGCTTAACTCGTGAAAAACCAAAAATGAGGTTTTGGTCCATTGTGATAGTGCTCATCATTCTTGTTAAAATGAGCCATCATCTATCAAAATTGACCGCCGTTTGACAAAGTTATGACTGTTTGTAGCTTCAAAATCGAGTTGCGTTCTTTCTAAGAAAATCGCGGTCAAAGATTTTTGACGGACTTCATGAAAGTTATCACATATAACATTCGACCCATCAGCCAGTGCTTCCGCATTTGATAGGTCAAATTCGCTTACAATTTTAGATACTGTGCAACATTTTCTTCGTTATTCTTTTCAACGCCTTTTAGAGTATTTTAATAGAATGTTATGATCATTCGGCATTCAGACCCAATCTGCTTAGTTAAGGTCAAGGTTAAACTGAGCCTGCAGGCCGACAGATTTAAAGGGAGCAGTCACGCGCCAAGGATTCAACCAATGTGGCTGCCGTATTTTGATCACGTGACTGACCTAGCCAGCTCGGTTTGAAAAAAGCATCATTATTCATTATATTCTGTCCACCCGTACGCGTATAATATTACATTAGCATAATTTATGTGACCGGATTAAGAAGGGCCAAGCTTTAAGGAGATACCATTTTCAATAGGGGCGCCAAGTTGCTACTCACCATAAAATGACGTCGAATACAGGCCAAAATGTAAACTTTTCAGTCAAGATATGCTCGAACAAATTCAGATTAAAATTAATTAATAATATTTACAGTCGGAAATTACTTACAAAATTCAGAAAATATGAAGATAAGATACTATGCTAAACGAAAATGCCAAAAAGTGAAAATTGACCTCGTGACCCCTTTTGAGAGAAAATCGTCTACCGGTATACCTCAGATTTGTATGCTTCCGATATAAGCCTCATTTCATCACGCGGCCTCACAAATCATCAATCATCCTCATCATCACCAATGTCCACCATATTATTCAAGGCAAACTTAAAACAGGTCTCTGAGTGAGCATGGATTTGATCTTCAAACCACTTGATCAACAATCTTTCATGCAAACCACCAGCACACCATTCAGCAGAGACTTCACAAACCAATCACAGATAAATTTTCTAAGCAACAATTAATGAGAGACATTATGAGACATCATCACAATTGATGGTTGTTATACAAACCAAGTTTTGCCAAAGCCTTTCGAGCTTTCTTTTCGCTTCGACTTTGCTTCTGTTTGCTGAAGCCATCGTGCAACTGCGTCGATTGCATTGACATCTGAAATGCGATCACCAAACACTTATGATTGAACATGAGAAAAATGCCACCTGTAGACAGACAGAGTTTGTTCATTTTATAACGCAAAAAACATTTCCCAAATGCTCTTTTTGTGCCTGTTGACATAAATCGAAAAAGAGAAATCCAGATGTCAAGTTGAAGAAAACAAATAATTGTCGCGCTGACACTAAAAACTTTACAACGCATTTGATACGAGTTAAAGAAATCGATACCATTTTGTAAATTAAGCAGATCAATCAAGGAGAGAACAGAGTCTAAATATGATCTTGTGAAGTTCAACATAATCACTGTTCAGACAAATGTCTTCAACCACCTAATATTGAGCCACCGTAAAAGCACTATATAATTAATTGGTCAAATCCCGAGAGAGAGAGGGGGAGAGAGAGAGAGAGAGACCTGAGGTTCGTCTGAGAATCCTGGCGTTCGTTTTCTGTCGTCTCCTTCGAGGTCCGGCATTCGATCATCAGTCGAATCTTCGTCAGAAGTCGATGACTCATCGCTGCTCGTCTTCTTCTTCTTTCTCTCGGCCGGATCCTCCTCGTCAAAATTAAACGTCACTTTAACAGGAACTGTCACCATTTTTCTGAAATGCACACCAGACACAATGATACCCAGAGAAATGTCATCACAAAAGACCAGACATCAATAGATGGCCACATTAAACGACACCCTACTCCACATCAAAAATCCAAGAGATTCGTGTTAAGACAATATCCAAAGAGGTCAGGGAGATGAGGAAGTGAGCTAGGGCAGCGAAGATAAGGTGTAAGTCTGGATCTGAATAGTGACAACAGATAATCAACAGAATTGACACAAATTTCAAACTGTTTATGTCGGCCATGATAAAGGTGGAGTGCAGAGTGAGGATATGAGTATAAAAGTAACAAATGACAACAGATTTTCACACAAAGAATCGCTACGATATCCAGCTGCTAAGAAGTTAATTGTCTCACAAAGCATTGAGCAAAAACTTAATTCACCTACACTTTAAAATTATATGAAAACATCTAAACATTTAAATGCATATGTCGTTACTATAGTAAGTTTATTGCACAAACTAGTCATGCACTTTTATCTTGTAACCGGTTTCAAATTGGTTCTTAAAATGGTAAAGGAGTACATCAGCTGGGACGCTGATATGCAGCCCTAGTAAACAACATGCGACAAAATAGAACGTACTGAACTTTTCAACTACAACAGCCTAGCATTTCCGCGCAGGTGAGTGAGTGTTCTTGGGAGGCGTATTTGTGCAGATATATTACTATATTGCGACATGTTTCTATGCTATACTCCATATTTCAACTGGCCATGTTTGCGGACACAACTCACGCACCTACTTTCACGGAAATGTCATGCTGTTGAAGGATGTAGTTCAGCGCTTTTTCTGGCCCAATTTGAGGCATCCATAATGGTAACTTCATCGATCGAGTCGATGTACTCGTTTACCCCAGCGTCTTCTGAACTACTTAAAACCCTTGTTATGTTAAAGTTTGCACAATCGACAACCGTTAGCGTTGTGTACAACTTAAGCAAACGAATAAACCGAAATATAAGAATTCACAACGCACATGTTTAATATTACATTAACCTGACAGAAAACGACGCAATAAGATAAACCGAGAATTCCTTTAAAAGTAGCGTTTCTGTGTTTAAATTGATTGTACCCATAAAATTGCGCTGTACCAATATTAAATTGATTGTACCCATAAAATTGCACTGTACCAATATCGTATGCGCATGTCAATTCATTTCAATGATAAGATAAAAAATATTCTTTATATAGCGCAAAGGTTATCATTCTACATTCTGTCTAAAACTGCAAACAAAAAGTCAACATATAAACGCATTTCGGCCCGTATTTCTTACTTGATATTATAATTTTAAAATGTATATATCGAGAGTTATAATATGTTTTACATCGTTCCATTTATTACCGAAAATTATTACAGTGGACCAACGATCAGATAAATACCCACCGTCGTCGAAAATCGTGAGTCGATATTTTTAGCCATAAACTATGAATGAACATAGACTAGTAGCAAGAATTAGTAGGACTAGACGATTATTAATTAGGTAAGTAAGATACATGATTTTATTGACGTGTCAAAATATTCATGTCTATACTTTATAGCAACAAAACAGACGTTAGCAAGCACTTCAATCTAATTCAATTTCATGAATTTGCACTGTAGGCTAACCGGTTGCGGTGTGTCAACATGTCTTAGTCCGGCGCTATTTTGATACCACTTTGAACTGCCTATAGAAAAGATGACTTTAATTTCATCTCTCGTGTTCTTTTTAAGACTGTTCGCAGTGTTAACTCCAGGAACCAGAAATCTATCTTTCGCATGCTTCCAGCCTGAATTCTGCGGACACTCGTTACTTTAGCCCGTTTGCTTCTTTAAAATACTTTTTTGTTTTTGTTTCATGTAATAAGTTGCGGTATGTCAGCTTAGTTTTTCTTGAATAAACGAAGTATATATATATATATATTTGAGGGTTTAACCCCTCGATAGGCCTACTTGCAAGCGCTCTGCTGCTCCACCAAGCACGTCCAGCGCCGCTACTTTCTCCACTTAGATGCACACGCGGAACTTATTGTTCCTCGTTCACGGACTACAAGCAGCCACGCGATTTCTCCGTGTCTGCCCCAACGACCTGGAATGAGCTTCCTGTTATTCTTCGTCAGTACTGTTGCCTATTGGACCCTCTTTTTCAGTTCTCGCCGTTCTTAAGACTGTCCGATTTGACCGTGGCTGGACTGGGAGCGCGCCTGAGTAAACAACATTGAAGGAGCACTATTAGTGAGGAGGATAAGGTCCAAAAATGCAGTGCATTGTGCATCTTGTGGATAAAAGCAACAAACTTTCAGAGCTTCAAGACAAACATATTTTAAAACTTTTCAGCGAGAGGCATCAAAAAATTCTAATGGGAACATACTTAAACAGAAGGTTGAAAGTATGCTAAAAATGCACATGCTCCCTGGTTGATATGCAGCTCTAAACTGCACATGGATGCAGAATATATGGTCTTTTGACAACATGAAACATTACTAATCTGATTTAAACATTACATAGTGTGGAGCAATTGATACAAAACAAGTATACTATGAAAGTATGCTAAAAATTCACATTTCCAGAGCCGATACACAACTCTTTATGCACATAGATGCAGAATATGTGGTCATTTGACAACATGAAACATTACTGACCTAATTAAAAGATTACACACATGCATACATATGTCGAACAATTGATAGAGCACAAGTATGCTATTAAAGTATCTAAAAATTTACATTTTAAGAGCCGATATGCAACTTTTTATGCACTTAGATGCAGAATATGTGATGTTTTGACAACATGAAACATTACTAACCTGATTTAAAACATTGCACACATCTGTGGTACAATTGTTATAGCGCCAGTATGCTATGGAAGTATGCTAAGTACTCAAATTCTAAGAGCCGATACACAACTCTTTATGCAATTAGATGCAGAATATGTGATGTTTTGACAACATGAAACATTACTAGCCTGCTTTAAAACATTACACACACATATGTGTGGTAGAATTGTTATAGCACCAGTATGCTATGGAAGTATGCTAAATGTTATTATTATATTTAAATTTTAAGAGCCAATACGCAACTCATTATGCACTTATATGCAGAATATGTGATGTTTTGACAACATAAAACATTACACACATGCATACATGTGTGGTACAATTGCTAAAGCGCCAGTATGCTATGGAAGTATGCTAAATATTCAAATTTTAAGAGCCAATACGCAATTCTTTATGCACTTATATGCAGAATATGTTGTTTTTTGACAATGTGACACATACTAATTTGATTCAAACATTACACATATATGCATACATGTGTGAGACAATTAATATAGCTCCAGTATGCTTGGAAAGCATGCTAAAACTGTACATATCCAGAGCCAATATGCAACTCCATATTCCACTTTGATGCAGAATATATGGTCCTTAGAGAACATGAAATATTATTAATCTGATTCAAACATTACACATATGCCTTTATGCACACATATGTGGGACAATTGATACAGCTCCAGTATACTATGAAAGTGTGCTAAAACTGCACATTTCCAGAGCTGATATGCAACTCCATATTGCACTTAGCATAAACATTACAATTTCCGGTTGCAATATAGTCATGTGGGGCAGCACAATGTTTTGTACACGGATACAAATGACTTCAAGAGTACTTTCAGCAGATACCAATTACCAACATCAGCTTGCTTCCATCATGGAAGACAGAACATCAAAATAATGTCATAAACAGACACAATGTCAAAATTCCAGTTGTAAAACAGTCTTTTACATTACGGAATTTTCCTATAAAAATGCATGCTGGCACCACAATTTTTTTTGAAAGTATTTGATTTACATTTTTATATTCACTAGTAATTAAATGTCAGTTTAAATATGCTGTAATTTATTTCTATCACTATTTTAACAAAGTGTTTTCTCTGCAAATCGTGTCCAGTTATTCACGATCTGCCTGTCGGTTGTCTCAGTAAGATTACGCTGACAATCATACTAGCACAATAATAATTCCTGGTCTTTTGGTATGAAGAACTGAAAAGTTTGAAGTGTCTAAAGTGAAAAACTGACTGAGATATGTGGGCTGCTGAAGTTGATTGGGTAGGACAAAAGTATGTGAATTTGCATCTGCATCATTTTATAACATTTTCAGACTTGCTCAATAACTTTTGATCTAGAGCAGCTAAACCTTGCTCAATGTTTTCAGCTTTGATAACTTTCTGACCATTGCATAGACTTGCATGATCAACTAAATTCGTTGTATTTCGTATGAGGAATAAACCAGGGTTGCTGCAAAGTGTCAAAACATTTCTTGCCAAACCTTTTTTGTCATGCATGCTGACACATTAGGCCTACACCTACAGTACATTAAAGTCTGGGATAATTTTTGAGTGGTTTAATTTAGCTGCAACTAGAGTATTAAATGTGTAATTTATTTGTGTCTTGGCTGATACGAACTGTTGTAGCAGTTAGCCAAAAACCTTTCATTTCCATGAACTGACCAAATGGGTATGTGGGACACCCAATAAACAAGTCAAACACGTGTCATTGGAGAAATTGAAGAAAAACCTTTTTATTGACACCAAACCTTAAGTAAGTAATCTTTAAAGCAGTGGAATTTTTGTAGAACAGCCTGCAGGAATTTATTTAAAAAAATGCTCTGAATGAATTAATTATATAGTGATGTCCATCGGCATATAGGCCTACAGTATCTTTGGACAGCATCTAATGTCAACACTAATCCTAACCCAAACCGACCATCATGACGCCTAATCTGACCCTAACCGAAACTCACGATGCTTAACCTGACCCAAGGCGTCAAGATATGCTTAAAAGCGCCCAATCATTTTTAGAAGCGCAGGTTTCTTCACTTTGTATTTACTCATATTATTTGCTTAATATTTTCATCTATAATTATTAATTTAACCCTTTTATTAGGATCTCGCGCTGATTACTTACTGAGAGCACTGCATCATGTGATGCGTCTGATAAGTCGCAGCGCTCTATTTTTGCGATTTCTTGGGCGGTCATACCGTTTACATGGACAGTCTGCAAAAATTACCATGAAAAGGACTCATGCCAAAGCAGAAGTATGATTGATGGAAAACACTAATGCTGCGATAGGCGAATAATTTAGAACGCTAAAGCGATAGATTATCCGCACACTGCGTTGAATTAACTTGCGAGTACTCGTTAGTGCCGAGTCGATTAAAAGCACTGCTTAGACATCGCTATGTTATTCAAATGCTAACCTTCCAAACACAAAAATTCAAATGCATGCAAATTTACACAATCCTTGTTCAAAAATATGAATGTTCTTGTGCACAATACGAGCGAAATACAGCTTTAATTAAGTTTTTAGTCCGATTCCAATAATAATAATAATCCAAATATCGCTCAGGCTACTAAGTGTACAAGCCTAGCTATCGCACAAGGCTGGCTCTGTAGAGTGAATATAGCCCAATAAAATCGCCCAAATGGTCGATCTAACAACAAAAGTTACCGAATTTTTCGGACATTTCACTAATTTTTTTAGTTATGTTCCGGATCGAATTTATTGATGCCTCTCGCTGAAAAGTCTTAAAATATGTTTTTCTTCAATACAAAAAAGTTTGTTGCTTTTATCCACAGTTTGCACAATGCACGAGCTTATCGTCCTCACTATATCAAATTGCTGATAGATAAATAAAATACAGTGTCTATTGATTGATTTTGTGCGGCAGATGAACTGGCGTCACATAAATGTGGACGATGGATGGCGTCACGACGAATTTAACCTCTTCAGTTTTGTAGTCACACCCAGAGGAGGATTGGTCGCAGGGAATGAAGCGTGGTTTTGAGGAGGGAGAGGCGGAAAAGGGGAACGAGCAGGAGGAGTAGGAAGAGGAGAAGAAGGGCGAAGAAGAGGAGAGGAGGGAACGGAAGGAGGATGCACGGGAAGTGGAGGAAGAGGAGGAGAAAGATCGAGCAGCAGAGAAGAAGGAGAAGGAATAGGAGGAGGACGAGGAGTATGAAGCGGAGGTGGAGCATGAGCAGTAAGAAGAGAAGAGGAAAAAGAGGTAGATAAGGTCATGAGGATTAGTAGGAAGAGAAGAAGTATTAGCCTATTAGGAGGAAGTAGAGAAGGAGCAAGAGGAAGAGGAGAAGTGGGAATGGAAGGAGGATGCGTGGGAAATGGAGGAGAGGAGGAGGAGTTGAAGGCGGAGGTGGAGCATGAGCAGGAAGGAGGAGGAGGAGGTGGAGAAGAAGGAGGAGAAGGAGGAGGAGGAGGTGGAGAAGGAGGTGGAGAAGGAGGAGGAGGAGGTGGAGAAGGAGGAGGAGGAGGAGGAGGAGAAGGAGGAGGAGGAGGAGGAGGAGGAGAAGGAGGAGGAAGAGGAGGAGAAGGAGGAGGAAGAGGAGGAGAAGGAGGAGGAGGTGGAGAAGAAGGAGGAGAAGGAGGAGGAGGAGGTGGAGAAGGAGGTGGAGAAGGAGGAGGAGGAGGTGGAGAAGGAGGAGGAGGAGGAGGAGGAGGAGAAGGAGGAGGAGGAGGAGGAGGAGGAGGAGAAGGATGTAGGACAGTGACGTCATTTCTGCAGTCGTCGTAGGCCTGCAAAACTAAAGAACTCAAATTGGACAAGCTCCCAAATAGCCTATCTTTGTGACTTTATGAACAAACCCATCTCCGCAGTCTCTTCCCGCCCTCTCAAGTCAGCTTATCGACTTGATCTCCTAGTTTCCCTATAGCCAAACACCGCGCCATTGCCAGTGTAGACCCTTCTGTTATGTGGAATGACTCCCATCCCACTATAAGTAGTAAGACCTTATTGGCGGATCGGGTCATCTTCCGCCCTTTGCTGCTTGAAGTCGTTCTTATTTCCTCGCGGCTGTCACGCTGAGAGCGCCTCTGAAAGGCCAGTACTGCAAGAGGCGCTTTATGAAATCTCCTATACAATGCAATAGTAGGTCTACGTGCAGTAGGACTAAACAAACAGATGGTTGTTATGGCAACGTAGCTTCTTAGTCTTCAATAAGACCGAAAATATCCGCTTCCGTGTTTTGTAATCAAAGGTTTATTGATCATCAAAGGGATACTTGTATCATAAAAAGATATCAATATGATCTGATCTATTGATAGAACGACAATCGATTGTTATGGATTTATTGATGATCGATAACTTTAGATTATTATTATTATTGATCGACTATCGATTTATTCCTTTGCGTTGAACGGTTGAACCGGAGAAATTGTTGAACTATACGCGTTGAAACTGTTTAATTCTAGACTCTTTCCAGGTTGTTTGGCTCAGTAAACTTCAAAAGTTAAAGGGTCGAGTAGATTTCCTCCTTTTCTGATCCTCTGGCGGCGATGGGTTGCATCTTTGGAAAGAAGAATCGGAAGATGGTGAAGTTCGAACGAAGGAGACGGGTGAGTGTTCGAATCGGGGGCCAGGTCCGCCACCTCAACAGTCGACCAGTGACGATCTTCATCTTCGGGGGCCCTGGGTCCCGCAAGGGCGCCATCATCGAGAACATCACGAGCTGCTTTGGCTTCCAGCACATCAGCATTGGTGATATAATTCAAGCGGAGATGTTAAGACAGCGACCATCGACCGTCAAGAAGTTCGAGAACAGTCGCGAGGTGAAGACGATGATCGAAACTCACGACAGCGATTACACGATGAAGTGGATAACGGAGGTCATCTCCAACCGGATGCAGGAAGACCTGAACGGCGTCTACCTCATCGACCTCATTCCAAATCTCAAGTACATGATGAAGGCCAAGTACTTGACGGAAGAGTGTCGACCAGCCTTGACCGAATTCAACACCAAGTACCCTATTTCGTTCGCTCTCAACCTGGCTGTTCCGTCGGACCGCCTTCTAGCGCTCAAGGACCCTTACCTGGCGATCAACAGCGAGAATGGCGCAGGTGGAATGCAAGAGACGGGTGGAAGAGGAGATGAGGCGGATACGTCAAAGCTGCAGAAGAGAGCGGGTCAGTACGAGGAGATCTGCAAGTACCTCATCCCATACTTCACCGGAAACGACACACTCGTCACGGTTGACGTCACCGGGGGTCTGACGAGTGACATATGGCACAGGGTCCATCAACTGCTCTGCGAACTGAACTTCCGGCCCCTCAGGACCATCGGAACAGTCCTTGTATTCGAGTTCGATGAAAGTGATTCGACGAACATTGACATGGAGAAGTATGCCATGGACATGATCTATCTGGAGAACATCGTACGCAATCCACAGGACACGAGGGAGAACCTTCTGAAGTCACTCAGCCGTTTCATAGACAGCAGTTCGTCACGCGCCGATGCGTTTGTCGTACGGACGGAAGGAACGACTCTGGCGAAGGCGAATCTCCTGTCGCAACCTCTGCCTCCTCCTCCGCAGCCTCTTCCTCCTCTTCCGTCTCCAGGCGTCAAACGCAATGGCACCCAACAGCCGCTGATGTTCACAGACATAGGAGTGAACTACCTGGAGAACTATCTGCCTGGAAAACCGAAGGACTACGTTCCACGCTCCGGAGATCGTTTGTACAAGTCGATCAGTTCCCTGGACAACGAGATCTATCTCTTCCCACTCAACACACCGGACACGATCTGCCGACTGATCGCTGACCTCATGGTCCAGAACAGGAACCTCGCCTCTTCGTCCTCTGCCGTCGGGGCTCTGGCCACTCCCGCCATGCCAGGCGCAGAGAAACTATCTGACCCTGACGTACGACCTCTCACTCCAAAATCACTGTCGATGAACTAATTATCACACGACGACGACGACGACGACGACGACGACGACGACGACGACGACGACATAATTATTATCTGTTTTGGACCCCTCCGTCCTCCCTTAATAAGAAACAAAGAAGATGGATATAAAATTATGTGGGTCAACCATTGACTTCGATTGCTGCTTCTTTGTTGTGCAGCGTTGCATTATTAGGCTTTCGAGAACAATGGAGTCGTCATGAAACAACGCAAATGACGATTAGATAGAAAGCTGTGATGAATGTCTGCATATTTCTGCATCGACTGTTAAAGCACGATCCCATAAGAATATGGTTAAATCTTACGTGTCACTTTCTACTACTACTACTACTACTGCTACTGCTACTGCTACTGCTACTGCTACTGCTACTGCTACTGCTACTGCTACTGCCACTGCCACTGCCATTACCACTACCACTACCACCACTACTACTACCACTACCACTACCACCACTACCACTACCATTACCACTACTACCACTACCACTACAACCACCACTACCACTACCACTACTATTTCTACTATACTACTAATGCTACTACTACTACTACTAGTGTTGCTGCTGCTGTTGCTGTTGCTGTTGCTGCTACTACTACTTCTACTGCTGCTACTGCTGCTGCTGCTGCTACTATTGCGTCTTTGGTCACTCTCGGTGTCTTCATTGTTGTGTTGTCCCAAAACAGACAACGAGCAGATGGCTGGTCTCACGCTGGTCACCTGTCGCTGTGGAAATTCTGCTTTCTGTAGCTCTTGTACAAATCCCAGAGTCAAGGAATAGCCTACCAGCTTCCCTGGTTTCGATTGCAACAATCATGAAACTGTGACACAATCATAGCAACATGTTTGCATTTCTTGTGTTGAGCTGCTGTGTCCGCTGCTGCACCTGCTATTGCTATTAAGTTTATTATTGCACTATTATTATTTTATTCTTATTGACTCCGCCACTATTATACTACAGCAATCTGCCAGTGCCAGTCCCAAACGTGGATAAAGGAGGAGGTCGTCGCTAATGATCTTTATTGTCGCAAGTGTCGTTAAACTGAAACTACAACAACAACAACAACAACAACAGCAACAACAACAACAGCAACAACTACTACTACTATTGCTATTGCTATTGTTTTAAGTGTGAAGTCGATCTGTGCCGCAAAGTGAGGCAGTGGAGAATGCCGTCTAAATGGAATGGTGGATTAGGAATTACAACTTGAATAGATGGAGAGAGGATAGCATGATGATAAAGATGATAAAGATGATAAAGATGATAAAGATGATAAAGATGATAAAGATGATAAAGATGATAAAAAAGATAAAGATGATAAAGATGATAAAGATGATAAAGATGATAAAAAAGATAAAGATGATAAAGATGATAAAGATGATAAAGATGATAAAGATGATAAAGATGATAAAGATGATAAAGATGATAAAGATGATAAAGATGATAAAGATGATAAAGATGATAAAGATGATAAAGATGATAAAGATGATAAAGATGATAAAGATGATAAAGATGATAAAGATGATAAAGATGATAAAGATGATAAAGATGATAAAGATGATAAAGATGATAAAGATGATAAAGATGATAAAGATGATAAAGATGATAAAGATGATAAAGATATACGTCGGAGGTCGACGTCAATTCAAATTCTTCACTGATCATTTTCATCATTATGATTTAAGCGACCATAGGCTGGTGCCCTGCTGGACTTCATGCTAACGACGATTTAGCATCGATTAGATAAGATTAGATCAGATTAAATAAGAATACGAATTCTCTTCCTTCTCATCGACTCAATGCATTCTTTCGAGAATTCGGTTTCATAGACTATCGTAACGCTCCTCCTCCTCCTCCTCCTCCTCCTCCTCCTCCTCCTCCTCCTCCTCCTCCTCCTCCTCCTCCTCCTCCTCCTCCTCCTCCTCCTCCTCCTCCTCCTCCTCCTCCTCCTCCTCCTCCTCCTCCTCCTCCTCCTCCTCCTCCTCCTCCTCCTCCTCCTCCTCCTCCTCCTTCATAGAGAGTTGTTAAATTAGATCAACTCAATGAGCAATAACGACACACACACACACACACACACACACACACACACACACACACACACACACACACACACGCACGCACGCACACACACACACACTCGCGCGCACACACACACACACACACGCACACACACACACACACACACACACACACACACACACGCACGCACGCACACACACACACACTCGCGCGCACACACACACACACACACGCACACACACACACACACACACACACACACGCACACACACACACACACACACACACACACGCAAGCATGCACACACACGCGCACACGCGCAGAAAGAGAGAGAGACTCCAGAACTGTGGAATGCTTTGAGAAGATGTCTGCAGCAGTTGTCGTCTGAGCAGTTGATATGACTGAATGATTGCTGGATTATTAATCGTAGGATAATAATTATTCACGACCAGATTAACAAGAGTGGTGGCTCTGTTCCGCAAACTGTGGGAACCCGGTCGCACAGAGTCACAGCCAACGAGGACGCATAAAACGTGCCATGCTCAGCGGCATAATTTTTAGGCAATGCCAACTAGTTATAGATGATCAGTGTGTAAGAGTAGACTTCAGAAGTCGATTATAAAGGAAGGTCTTGACGCCATCATGAAAGAAATGCATTTCAGTGCAAGAAATGTCTCTCTGTATAACAAGCCTGCTTTTTTATGTTTAATATCTATTTTTATGTTTAATAGTTATGGTTTCTGCTAAGTGGTTTCGCCAAACCCTTATAATAGTTAAGTCCTTAGTTAAGTTATAATTATTAGTTAGGAGTTGTTTTCTTAGATGCATGATTTAGATGCATTGTACTCTATTTGTCGATTGCATATTAATAGTAGGGCTGTTGATTCAATCGCGTTAATGCGTGCGATTAACGCGTTTAAAAAAATTTGCGATTAAAATTTTTTACGCATTAATCGTACGCGTTAATTAGATCTGATTAAAAGGAATCAGAGGCAGAAAAGCTCGTTTTAAACGGAAGGCTCATACTTAAAGCTAGTGATACATTCTTTGGCAAATATTCCAAAAAAGAATTTGAGTATTATCGTAACAATTCTTTGCTCAATTATCGCCTGCATGCGAATCAAAACATGTGTTAAACGCCAACGATGAGCCATCGACATTGGCCGAATCGCATCGTCCACTATAGTTGTTTGAAGTTGTTTCCTCTTTCCTCCCCCGTCAGACTACGTTGGTTGAACTCCATGAGATGGCAAGAACAATGGGTCCAGAAGTCAAAATTATGATAACTGTTTACAGAAGGACAACTGAGACGAAGTTTGGCAAGAACCGCAACTTCTTGTGAAAAACTAACTGAATGAGGTTCAATAGTAGACCTTGCTAATTGTCAAGTCTCACAGTCAAAAAAAAATGGTTAAAAATTCGAAAAAATTACACAAATATTATCAACCCCATAGGAAACTTTTTGATAAATAGTCGGTCTCCCTGATCACAATGTATAAGCTTACCTCTAAAGAAGCGTCTTCTAATCTCTGAAAGGCTTCGACTTGTTTTATATTTTTTATGGATTGCACGGAACTTGAATTTTAAGCAGCATTAATTAGACGGCAATCGATGCTTTACTTACTTACTTACTTACTTACTTACTTACTTACTTACTTACTTACTTACTGACTGACTGACTGACTGACTTACTTACTTGCTCACTTACTTACTTACTTACTTATCTACCTACTTATTTGCTTGCATACTTGAGTGGTTTGTCAATCGTATAAATTATGGGTCAACGGAGATAATGATAAGACTGTTACATCCTACGACGCTCTCCTACATGTAGTTCTTCATTGCGTATACGTTCATCGTGACCTTGCTGTGACCTTTGAATCGATAGTTGAACGTATACGAATACTTCACCTCTCTATATATATATTCTAGTTTCTGATCCCACCATCATCGTCATCATCAGGAGGATGATGGCGCTAAACGCATCTCCATCTCTTCCGCAGCAGCTGATGCAGCAGCAGCAGCAGCAGCTATCTGATAATTATGTATCTATGTATCTATGTATCTATGTATCTATCTGATAATTCTGATAATAATAATAGAGCAATGACCAATTGACCATCTATGTATCTATCTGATAATTCTGATAATAATAATAGAGCAATGACCAATTGACCATCTATGTATCTATCTGATAATTCTGATAATAATAATAGAGCAATGACCAATTGACCATCTATGTATCTATCTGATAATTCTGATAATAATAATAGAGCAATGACCAATTGACCATCTATGTATCTATCTGATAATTCTGATAATAATAATAGAGCAATGACCAATTGACCATCTATGTATCTATCTGATAATTCTGATAATAGTGGCAATGACCAATTGACCATCTATGTATCTATCTGATAATTCTGATAATAGTGGCAATGACCAATTGACCATCTATGTATCGTTGAGCAACACTGCAAGAAGAAGAAGACGAAGAAGGAGGAGAGGGTTGTGGTGGTGGAGGTGGTGATGGTGGTGGTGGTGGTGGTGGTGCCGTGGTGGTGGTGGTGGTGGTGGTGCCGTGGTGGTGGAGGAAGAGGAGGATAAAGGGAGGATATGGCGCTGATCATGAAGAAGAAAAATAGGAGGAGAGGCAACAACAGTAATTGTCTTCACATAATCAAGACTTTCATGGTTTCATAAGTTAAATCGCTTTTATTTCACAATTGATTCCATTGATTTAAAAGAAGTTTTATGCAAATATTATTTCGTCGTCTTTCGAAAGACGAAGAAGAAGAGTTGATATATCAGTCTATGGTCGACGGCGGAAGTGAGGTGAATTCTGGGATGGATCTTCCTTCACTTCCGGTCGCTGCAGTCGACGCAGTACATGTCGAGGGAGCAGCAGAGATTGCGCTTCGCAACGGATGACGTCATCATCGGAACCGACCAATCAGCGCTCTCCTATTACAAACATTGCAGACACAAAAAGAGTGTCTGGTGTAATTAGACACTTCAGAGGTGCCGACCACAGTTGCTTTAACGCCTAGTTAATTATTCATCTTCTGACTAAAGCTACAGCCTTATAGAACACAGAGACAGACAGACAGGCAAACAGACAGAGATAGACAGACAGACAGACAGACAGACAGACAGACAGAGGATTGACCCTTGTCTGGTCACTTTGGTCACTTGTCCCAAACTTCATGCAGAGACAGAGATCGACAGATAGAGGCAGAGACATACAGACAGAGACAGACAGAGACAGACAGACAAAAAGAACAGAAAGACAGGCAGAGATAGATAGACAGAGACGGGGATAGACAGACAGAGATAGAGATAGACAGACAGAGACAGAGATACAGAAAGACAGAGATATATAGATAGAGAGACAGAATGAAGCAGACAAAGCGACAGAAATAAATGTAGCATCACTTTAAATTATTGTAATCGTAAACTCCAAAAGTAAATTGCATGACAGCAGCTCATTAACGAGTCTCCTGCTTCAGGTCAGATGTGTTGTCCAGAGGCTTCAAGGTTGACGTCCAAGCAGCGGCGCCCACAGGATTTTTTTCTTGTACGCACAGAAATTTTCGATGGAGGGGCGAACAGGGAAAAATTTTCGTTAGGTCGCCGAAAAAACTGACTTTTTTCCTAGAATTTCCCAAAAACATACCTTTTCTATCCGCCCAAAAAACTGATGACTTTTTTTTTTTAGTCGTCGACCTAGAATTTCCCAAAAACATACCCTTTCTATCCGCCAAAAAACTGATGACCTTTTTTTTAGTCATCAACCTAGAATTTCCCAAAAACATACCTTTTCTATCCGCCAAAAAAACTAATGACCTTTTTTTACGTCTGCGGGCGCCGCTGCTGTACGCACTTGCGTAAGTGCGTACGCCTGCGGGCGCCGCTGCGTCCAAGCCCGGTTGCCATAGAGACGAAGGAGTGAAGGAAGGAGAGGAGCTGCTGCTGAAGAGGGTTTTGTTTAGGGAACAGAGAGAGAGATTGGAAGATGGAGAAATGGATGATGGATGAAGGATGAAGAAAGGATTTCCAGACTTTAGTTTGGAGTGTGGAAAGTCCGGATGTGTAATTATTGTTAGTGCACAATAGTAGACATTATTATCTTGAACAACAGGACGAATGATGACTTGATGGATGATGCTTCAAAGTAAATCGTTGAATGGATCTTTTGGAGATAAAATGTTCAACAGAAATTTAATATCTTTTTACTTTGTAGGCATATGAGAAAAGAGAGGACTGCGGTGGATATCAACGAGAGGAGACAGACAGAGACAGACAGAGACAGACAGACAAACAGGCAGAGACAGACAGAGACAGACAGAGACAGACAGAGATGGCGTGGTTTATGTGTCGGATCATCGGTCGGTTGCGTGACGTGCACATGCGACCGAGTTCCGTATAGCAGAATAAAATGCCGCAGAAACGAAATGAAAAGAAACGATATAAAGAGAGATAGCCACGTTCATAAAACAACTCCCATTCTTTTCATTCCACCATCAAACTCCTTGGATCAGCCCACCGTGAATTCCAATCCCATCAAATACATCCATGTCCACCGATGCATGCGTCCTCTGGGTCCACTTTCAACACCCTTTCAATCATCCCAAGCATGATTCTAGTAACACCGGTGAACACTTCCGAATGCAAATAAATTCCGATTCATGATATCATTTTATTTCCTGCTTCACCGGCAGATGGCGTGACGACTGCGCTCCTTTTATTGCCGTGTTTTTCAGAGATCCTTTGAAAATAGGAAGACGGATACGAGTAAGAAGATTCTCTTCAATACGAATAAAAATGAACCTCAAATCACGATCACCAGGAATGAGTATGAGGAAAAACAGGCGATAAATATTTTAAGCAGAAATGTCACTGAAATCTTTAAGAAGTAACAAAAGAAGAGGCGGATAATCTTGAGATGGAATGATAGGAACTTGTTTGAACGCTGAACTTTGTGTACCGGAGTCTTTCCAGTTTTCCGGATTCTGACCAGTCATCGGATGAGAGACAGACAAACATACAGATAGACAGACAGACAGACAGACAGACAGACAGACAGACAGACAGACAGACAGACAAACAGACGGACAGACATGAATTGAACGCCTATAATATAATTTCAATGTCCTTGTTGGAATTCGGAGGATAATCACGTGACAATCTTTCCACATCTTATATTCGGCTGTTCGTTCGGTAATCTTTTCTCTTAGAATTTATGGCCAGTCACATTTTTTTACCGCATTAATCATTAATTGGATAGCTATAACTTAAGATACGTGGAATTCATTCATTCGGAAATTTACGTGGCGCCCCTTAAAGAAAACTACTCAGAGGCGCTCTGAGTCAAAAACTCTCAGAAAGAAAAGTTTTAAGTTTGAAGATTTCACACAGAATCACAAGATCCAGATTCCAGACTGTCGAGTTTAGACGCAGCTCAAAAGGAAGGCCGCTCTAGAAACTGACTCTATCACATTCACAGAATTAGAGGCTCACTGCTCGATTCCTCATTCAATTGGTGTTTATTGACGTAGCCGAAGAAATCTGGTTGTTATGCCTCTTTGCATTAATTTGATGATCATTGTTGATGGTTATCAGAAACTGAAACTTGCGTTCTTTTATTGTTTCAGTTTCTTCAATTCTATTTCCAGTTTAGGCCTAAGTTATTCGTTCACTGTTACTTACAATGTTAACAAAAAATCATATCTAGTAATATCTAGAAATTAATTGTCGTTTAATTTTTTTTATTCTGTTTTTTACACTGTTCTTTACTGTTCTTCCAGCAACTAATCGTTGATCTCCCAGCATCTTACAAGGATTATCTTGCACTTAGGGCCCCTACCTAGCGGGATTTTTCCTTTCAGAGGTACTCTGTGTTCCCATGCACTGCCTGTAGATTTGATCAGTTTTCATGTTTCACATTTGTTGTTTCTTAAGCTGTTGTAAATTGTCTCGTGAGCGATTGTTTTGGAAGCAAAAAAAAAACCGAGAAAATTTGAGTTTCTGTTAACTAGAATAAAACTTAAACTCGGCGAAACAACTGAAACTAATAACAACTAAAACTGATACTCTATAGGCAAGACTAAAGCAACACTGCAATATGGCAATCTCTGTCTCAAGTCTCAACCTGCTCCCAATTCGTAATCAAACGAACGAACGTCTACCACTCTGAACTGCAAACGCAACACTTCCAAGTCTTCCAGTTTACGTAACAAGACTCCCTATAGAAAGACTGGTCAGGCTTTAATGTGCATGTATGAACTTTGAGAGAAGGATGCAACGAAAGTATTATCACCAAATTAATTACAAGAGTAAAAACAATTGAGTTGCGTTGTGTTATAATTAAGTGTGTTTCGCGTTAAGACTTCGTCAGATTAAGTGCACAGAATGTTTTACCCTGAACTGTTGAATTTGTCGGTCGGTCGGTCTGAAGAGAGACGACGACATCTTCTTCAGTCGATCCTCTGCCACCGCCACACCACCTCCCGCACCAGCCCCACCCTCAGCCCCACCAACAACGGACGGTGTCTCGTGACTTCTCTCCAACCCTCGCCCATGCATCTGCTGAAGGAACTTTGGACCAGCGTAGAACAGGACCCCAGGGTTGCTGCTGCTGCTGCTGCCGTCATCTTCATCAAGTCTCTGCTGCTGTTGCTGTCCAATTGCTGATGAAGAGGGGAAAGCGAGATGGTCAAGACTCCCTCCCCGACGCCAGTCACCTGCAATCCCTCTTCCGTTGCCATGGTAATCGATACCGAATCTTCTCCTCAGCGAATATGAAGCTGACTCTTGGACGGAGAGCGACAGGCAGAGAAGACAGAGGCAGAGGGCAACCGAGGCCACCAAGGACAGACCAGACGAAGACGACGATGACGACGAAGGATGGCATAGAAACACCTTCACCCTCATCCTCATCATCATCTCTCGCGATTCTAGTCGTATAATTATCAGAGGAACGAACGAACTTCAACGAGACTTCTCCTCTCAGTTCTTGACTCCGTCAGCCGATAGGTGGCACTAGCCACAGAGTATAATAATATATCGTCTACGATGAGACTGTGACGCAACGACCTGAGTGCCTCATGCAAGACAGTAGTGTCTCGATCGCTGGTCAGTTCTGTGTCCACAGTCGTTGCCAAATGACCACAGCTGACCACAGCCGCTCTATTTATATCGAAGACCACGTCTCCTGCTGCAGACACCGGAATGCTTTCCACAGCCCTCACCTCCTTTGACCCTCCCTCAATCCACCCATCAGCCTATCCATCCATTCCTCCACCCTCAGATTCTTCCCTTCCCCACCGCCTACGTAGACTAGACTTTCCGCCAACGCACTTGTCTTGAAAGACCTATTGTTGGTGGACTCTGCGCCACAATCAAAACCTTATCAATCAATCTGTCAATCAATCAATTGCTTCATAGGTGCCTCTTGCGTCCGTCCGTCCGTCCGTCTGTGAGTCGTTTTCGTTTCGTTCTATAGGTGGCGCAGCAATTTCGAATTTCCCTGGACAGCGATCTCTGACAGTCGCTAATACTCTTCGTTCAATCTATTTATAGACACATTCTATCTGTTCTACACTGGACCCTCCTTATATTATTACTCCTTGCGCCGCGTAGGACCCGTGCATTCACTGCATTCACTGCATTGTTGAATCGGTTGCTTCACGTCGACGTCTTTCTCAGCCAACCCACTGACACAGTGACCCATCGCTCAAGCAGCCTGAAGAATAAAAAGTCAACCTTTCAAAATGGTGGTTCAAGAAATCGTTAAAGCACGGTAATGATCAGTGAGCGAAACTATTTTTTCACAATTTATTCGGTTCAAATTTTAAACGACATTAATTTTAGGTCTATTCGGTTTTATTAAAGTGTCGTACGCACGAATTTCCATAATAGGCCTATAATTTTAACACTTCCGGTCAGTTCCGGATAAGATGAGGAAGGCTCAGTGTTAGCTTAATTTAGGCTGTGCATTTTTGCTTTACTTAGGTCTTTAGGTTACATGAAGTTATTGTTGCCTAATAAGTCAGTGTCTAGACGGCCCTGACTAATATTTTACTATAGCCCTACATTGGTTTGGACCTTATTGAATCCTCTTAGTATTCATCACATGTCAACAATCGCGTACTGATAAAGCTCATGTATATTCATTATTATACTCATGTATATTCATTAAGCTACTTCGGCCATGTGATGAGATCTAACGGTTTGGAAAAGGAACTGATGACGGCATGCGGAGAGGGAAGGAGAAGACGTGGAAGATCAAGAAAGAAAAGGATGGATGAAATACTTGAAAAGTCTGGCATGGGCCTGGAAGAGTTAAGAGAGGCGACAAGAGAGAGGAGACACTGGAGAGGATACATCATGTCTGTCGCCAGAGCTCCAGGAGTTGACGGCACCAGGTGACCAGATGATATTCATTATTATACTCATGTATATTCATTATTATACTCGTGTATATTCATTATTATACTCATGTATATTCATGTGTACTCATGTATATTCATTATTATACTCATGTACATTCATGTATATTCATGTATACTCATGTATATTCATGTATATTTATGTATATTCATTATTATACTGATGTATTATTCACGAATCACGAGTCATGTCAACGCTTGTTTGAGGTCAGGTCTTGTGCGAGATTGTAGTCTTATCAGAATACGCGTCGTAATAATATGCTGTAGGCTACATTAACTGTGGCGTATGGAGTTTCCAGTGTATTGTTGTAAAAATAGGCCCCTGCAATTTGTTTTAATTAATTGTCCGTGTCCCTGTCTGCCTGTGTATCGTTGAAACATGCCGTCTACTTAATTTATGCATAGGCGTGGCTAAGCGTCTACATGGCGTCTACTTAATTTATGCATAGGCGTGGCTAAGCGTCAACATGCCGTCTACTTAATTTATGCAAGGCGTGGCTAAGCGTCTACATGGCGTCTACTTAATTTATGCAAGGCGTGGCTAAGCGTCTACCTGGGCCTGACAGGCGACTACATAATATATGCAGGGCGTGGTCCAGCGTCTACATAATATATGCATGGGCGTGGCTTGGCGCATACGTATATATACGAGTGCGTGCGCAGGCACGGCAGTCACCGAGAAACAGTCACGAGAAGAAGTCACGTCAAGGAACACAGTTGTTACAACAGTCGTCGAACGGAAGGATCAGCCGACGCGGTCGCCGTGAGATAGAAGGGAGCTGCGACAGCCGAGTGTTACAGGTTCGAGGCGCAGTGCAGCTACGAGTCGTACGGGAGAAAACGCTTCGAAGAGCGCTACGGTGAATCTACGACGTCTGCAATCCGACGCTGTCGACGACGAAAGGGTCGTAAGCCTTTGCTGTCCGACGCTGGTGGCTGGGGTTCGATTCTTGACCCACAGTCGTGCTCTTCTGTAACTCGACGCGGCTGACGGCGGAAAGTCTGGGGACTTTCGTGAATCTACGACGACTACGATCCGACGCTGTCGACGACGAAAGGTTCGTAAGCCTTTGCTGTCCGACGCTGGTGGCTGGGGTTCGATTCTTGACCCACAGCCGTTCTCTCTGCCATCCGACGCTGCTGACGACGGAGAGTCTGGTGATTCTCGCTACGCAACGACGACGCCATTCGACTCCGGATCTGCCAACGTTTCCGACCGGGTGAGCGCAGTGGTTCAGTTTTATCGCTACGCAACGACGACGTCGACTCTGGTTCGAAACCCGACCCGTTTCACCGACTTCGACGTGCGCTGGCGAAGCAGCGGTCCTCTACGCGACGACGATTCAGCATTCTGCGTTGGCAATTACTGCAGACAGTGGTATATTAGTTTTCAGACAGTGGCGCTACGCGAATTGCTCCGAACTTGCTCCGAACTTGCTCCGAACTTGCTCCGAACTCTGGCGCTATAGAAGTTGGCTGAGGACAGCTTAACGAGGGTTTTCTTGAAGTCGAATAAAAGTGTTTCAAGCCTGACTGGCTAGTCGTCAATCCCCAGTTGACGCCGGACTACACGACGGACGGACATCGCCTTAACGACTAGGGTCTGGAGCTCGGTTCCTGGTGGTCTTTTGCCCAGCCCTAGTAGGACGAGATTCTTTACAAACTGGTACCGTGAAGTGGAGTGATTGGATTCCGTCGGACTTCTACAAAGCTGGTCCCAGCTACAACTTGGACTCAGCCAGTGGAGCGAAAAAAGAACTCGTTGAACTTCGACGAATTCAGCAACAATGTGGAACACTGCGGGGATGGAAGAAAGTGTCTCTGGCTTCCCGACTGCTTCGCCGCCAGTACCGCCAAGAAAGGACGCCCTGGTCGACTCTGAGGTCGAGTCCAGCCGCTTTCTGGAGAGAATCGACTTCGATGACCCGCCGAAGAAGGATCGCAAAAGACTGCTGATTTCCGAAACAGACGTCAGCGCCTTGGAGACGAAAGTCTTGGACAACGTCAGTCGCTTGGTCAGCGAACGGAAGATGACCATGAAACCAGCAAAATTCGATGGGACTGGGTCTCTCGAATCGTTCTTGGCACAATTCGACGTCTGCGCACGCCACAATAGATGGACGGCAATCGACAAAGTCGACTTCCTCCGTGTTTCCTTGGAAAAGGCAGCAACGCAGCTGTTGTGGGACTTTGGAGCGCGAACGGAGGTGACGTATGAACAGCTGGTCGAGAGACTTCGTCAACGATACGGCGCGGAAGGTCAAGCTGAGACTTTTCGTGCGCAACTCTACTATCGTCGACAGAGGGCGGATGAAAGTCTGGGAGATCTGCTGCACGACATCCGGAGACTTGTCGTTCTCGCCTATCCAGTGCCGTCGAACGAGACGACCGAGATCGTTGCTAAGGACGCCTTCCTTGAAGCTATCCGTGACCGGGAGCTGTCTCTAAAGGTGAGAGAACGGGAACCGAAGACGATCGACGAGGCGTACCGAACAGCTCTACGCTTGTCGGCGTATCAACAGACCGCAGACCTGGAGGATCGTCGCAGACCGGCGAATCGAATAAGAGGAACTCAGGAGGCCGACACCAGAGGACAGCTTCAGTCTCAGCTGGACGACTTCTTCACTGCCCAGCGCAAGTGGCAGCAGGACATGGAAGAAAGAATCTGCCGACAGCTGGAGGGACTTCGAAGCTCGAACAGGACGAACTTCAACTCCGCACCGATGGCTCCGCCGACCATTCCGTCTCAAGGTAACGCATCAGGAAGTCTGGGACGTGGGTCGACCTGTTTCAAATGCGGGTCCCCAGGGCACTACGCACGCCAGTGCCGACAACGCCGACAGTTTCCAGACCGCCGGAACGACGACGCACGCGATTCGGGTCAGCCGACGACCGAGCAAGAGACCGTCACCAACCATACAACGAGAGACAGAGCAACTGGCGTGACGAACAACGCGATCTACATCCATGGAGTGATCAACGGACGGCGAAGAACGTTCCTCGTGGACACTGGTTCGGAGGTAAGCCTGGTTCCCTCGTCTGATGTTGATGGGTTGTTGCTCCAGCCTAGCACTCGCATTCTCTTGGCTGCTAACGGAACACAGATAAGGGTTTTGGGTCAGGTTGATGTCCCAATCAGGATTTCCAGAGGTTTTTCCATTGAGACAAATTTTCTCGTCTCTGACCAGATTGGGGAACCAATGCTGGGAATGGATTGGTTGAGGCAACACCGCTGTCGACTTGGTTTTGGTCAGGGTGCACTCTTTGTTGGTAGACGCCGCATTCCTTTGGTTAAGGGCAATGGTTCACTTTGGTGTCGCAGGGTTATTGTTGCTGAGGAGACAACTGTTCTTCCTCGTTCGCAGTGCGATATCCCTTGTAGGACGCAATATCGTGATTTGACGACCACAGCTGAAGCGTGGATGACTGAATCTAAAGAGATTCGGCCGGGATTGCATGTAGCTAGAGTTGTGCTGAATGATGATGATGATAAAATGTGCATTCGTGTGGTGAATTTGAATGAACAGCCTGCGATGTTAACTACTGACTTGATGTTGGGCGATTTGCACCCCGTAAATGTTGAAGTAATGGAAGGCAGTGATAGACAGACGGGTCCGGAAGCACAGTTAGTGGAAAAATTGATGGAAGATGTCTCCGAGGATGTTTCGGCTGAGGTGAAAGAACGTCTGAAGAATTTGTTGGTCGAGTACGGAAGCATTTTCTCGACCACTGACCATGATTTGGGAAGGACCATGATTACTCAGCATAGGATTGATACTGGGGACTCCCATCCGGTGAGACAACCGTTGAGGAGGCAACCGCTTCCTTATCAGGCTACCATTGATGCGCAACTGGAACAAATGTTGGTAACTGGAGTTGTGGAACCAGACGGGAACGGGCAGACGTATTCGACCTACGCTGCGGAATTGCTGGAAAAGTTTGAAAAAGCGTATCGCGCTGCACGCCAAGGTCTCAGAAAGGGCGCTGAGCGACGCAAGCACAGCTACGACCTGCGTGTACGACCAGCGAAATTTGAAGCCGGAGACTGGGTTTACTACTTCAGTCCACGGAAATTTGTGGGACGTAGTCCGAAGTTCCAGCGTAATTTCACTGGTCCGTGGATGATTGTGCGGGCGTGTGGTCCGGTCAACTATCTTCTCCAAAAGTCGCCGAAGGCTAAACCCTTCGTGGCGCACGTAGACAAGCTTCGCCACTGTTATGGAAGGACGAAGGGAGAATGGACTGAGGCAACCGAAAAAGTGACTGGAGGGTCACGTCCAAAGGTGACCGGGAACGCTACGGCTTCTACCAGTCAACAGCCACACCGCCGTGGGGACGGAACGCGCGAAACGGATGCGCACGACCAGGATTTGGACGGAGTGGCGACCTCTACAGGTCGACCACGACGCAACGCTGGCCGTCCTGTCCGCTTTCAGTGAACGCGGCTGAAAGCAAATTAGAAATAATTATTGAGTCGTGCCTGACTCCGAGCTTATTTTTTTTTGATTGATTAGGCGTAATTGCCAGCTGTATAGTTAGCTATTCAATTGTTTGTACTTATGCTATGTCGTTTTGAAAAAAAAAAAAAGAGAAGAAAGAAGGGGGGTGTGAACAAAACAGTTCACACCGTACCCGAAATGAAAAAAAAAATAGAGAAATAAGCCTAAAAAAAAAAAAAGAAAAAAGAAAAACAGGCAGAGACATGAAAAACAGGCGAGAAAAAAAAAAATAAAAGGGGGATGTGCGCGAAAAGCACTTCGCACCCGATTCAGCTTGGCTATTTATGATGTCTTTAATTACGGTACCGTGTGACAGTTATTTCTGTGGCAAGCTGATGTACAGCATTTTGCTGATTGGAAAACTTGTTAGATTTTCTTTTGGTACAGATACTCTTGCATTTGCTGTATAGTTGGACAATTAATGTTTTACTCCGATTGTCGGGTAGATTTTCTGTTAGTGCTCCAAGGTGGGCCTTGGATTGCTTCTGGGGGAGGCGTGTTGTAAAAATAGGCCCCTGCAATTTGTTTTAATTAATTGTCCGTGTCCCTGTCTGCCTGTGTATCGTTGAAACATGCCGTCTACTTAATTTATGCATAGGCGTGGCTAAGCGTCTACATGGCGTCTACTTAATTTATGCATAGGCGTGGCTAAGCGTCAACATGCCGTCTACTTAATTTATGCAAGGCGTGGCTAAGCGTCTACATGGCGTCTACTTAATTTATGCAAGGCGTGGCTAAGCGTCTACCTGGGCCTGACAGGCGACTACATAATATATGCAGGGCGTGGTCCAGCGTCTACATAATATATGCATGGGCGTGGCTTGGCGCATACGTATATATACGAGTGCGTGCGCAGGCACGGCAGTCACCGAGAAACAGTCACGAGAAGAAGTCACGTCAAGGAACACAGTTGTTACAACAGTCGTCGAACGGAAGGATCAGCCGACGCGGTCGCCGTGAGATAGAAGGGAGCTGCGACAGCCGAGTGTTACAGGTTCGAGGCGCAGTGCAGCTACGAGTCGTACGGGAGAAAACGCTTCGAAGAGCGCTACGGTGAATCTACGACGTCTGCAATCCGACGCTGTCGACGACGAAAGGGTCGTAAGCCTTTGCTGTCCGACGCTGGTGGCTGGGGTTCGATTCTTGACCCACAGTCGTGCTCTTCTGTAACTCGACGCGGCTGACGGCGGAAAGTCTGGGGACTTTCGTGAATCTACGACGACTACGATCCGACGCTGTCGACGACGAAAGGTTCGTAAGCCTTTGCTGTCCGACGCTGGTGGCTGGGGTTCGATTCTTGACCCACAGCCGTTCTCTCTGCCATCCGACGCTGCTGACGACGGAGAGTCTGGTGATTCTCGCTACGCAACGACGACGCCATTCGACTCCGGATCTGCCAACGTTTCCGACCGGGTGAGCGCAGTGGTTCAGTTTTATCGCTACGCAACGACGACGTCGACTCTGGTTCGAAACCCGACCCGTTTCACCGACTTCGACGTGCGCTGGCGAAGCAGCGGTCCTCTACGCGACGACGATTCAGCATTCTGCGTTGGCAATTACTGCAGACAGTGGTATATTAGTTTTCAGACAGTGGCGCTACGCGAATTGCTCCGAACTTGCTCCGAACTTGCTCCGAACTTGCTCCGAACTCTGGCGCTATAGAAGTTGGCTGAGGACAGCTTAACGAGGGTTTTCTTGAAGTCGAATAAAAGTGTTTCAAGCCTGACTGGCTAGTCGTCAATCCCCAGTTGACGCCGGACTACACGACGGACGGACATCGCCTTAACGACTAGGGTCTGGAGCTCGGTTCCTGGTGGTCTTTTGCCCAGCCCTAGTAGGACGAGATTCTTTACAGTATCTACAAGTTTAACGATTGTATTTTATGTTTTGCGCTGAACTGTCGTTGGATTTGACGTAGTAGCATTGATCTGAAATTACTCGCATACACTTTCATTCGCTTGAATGCTTTGAGATCTACTCAACGATCAGATCATCGCAGACCATAAAAATTATATCGAGAAAAGACAGACGACGACGAAGCGAAAACAAGAGGAAACTTTGTGCGACCCTTTTGTGGTTTGAGTGGAGCTGGTATACGCTTAGTAAGCTATTCCGATGTTCAGCGTTTGATGTCGTTCGTTGTTAGTGTCTGAAGCAAATGTGTGATTCGCTCGAGAGTGTCATACCGACGAACGACGAAGTCATGAATGATGACAGGTCATAAGTCATAACCCTCAGCGTCGACCCCGCTACCCTCGTAAGAACCATAAGTCTATGCAGGTCGCAAAAGCATTTACTCTCCAGGTCTATGGCTGTCCCTTCTCCATCTGCCTGCGGATGTCTTCTGTTTTTAATTTTTTTTTGTCTGCATGTAGTCAGTTATTGAATCTCTTCCGTTTAGACCTACAAGAACTACAGGGTGGTCCAGCATAAATGTCTCGACTTTGCACGCGTATAACTTCGCCAATTTCTAACATTTATTTATACTTAATGCATCAAATTAAAGGTATTTCACTCTAGTATTAGCTCTAAAAAGGCTAACTGATTTTAGTTTAGGTTTTAATTATATAGGCCATTTCTTGTCATTGCTGACGCAATATGACGCCGTATCCCCTGGAAATGTTTGCTAAAACACGCGTAGACACGATCATTTTGGGTGTTTGTAGAGTCCCTACCATGAATATCTTCTCATCGCAAAACCACGTCCTTTCAATTTTGCCAACAGCCGTGCACTGCCATGCGCTGCTTCATACGCTTGCACGCTGCAAGCCGTTTCTTTGCGTAAGAGTTGGAGAGCTCGTTGGACTTCTCGTAGACGAATTACTGTAACTTTAGACCTATACACCTATCATCTTTCCCAAAACGTTACGCAGTGCTTCTAAGACTGTCTGTTTTGCGCTGAATTTTCCTGGGAAATTTGCATGTAGGCCTGCCCTGGTCATTGTCTTGACTACAAATGTAGGCTACTCGGACACACGAGCAATGTTAGCGGATGTGAGCGCCGTGCGCACCGATTCTCATGGTTTTCGAGTAGAAAGTCCTGTTTTATCAATTTTCCGTAGCAGATAATTTAAGATATTGTTTATTCCATCCTCTGTTAGAAAATTCGTTTATCATTTCAACCGAATTAAATCCCTCATCAGTTCCTTCAATTAGGATCGAAACGCGATCATCGTTTATCAACGGCGTCAGATTGCGCCACAAATTACAGCAAAATATGGTAGCTAGCGCTGTTCCGGGCATATAATTAAAACCTAAATTAGTATCAGTTCAAAATTTTCAGTGGAAATACTAGAGTGAACTATCTTTTATTTGACGCATAAAGTATTTATAAATAAATTCCAGAAATTGGCGTAGTTATACGCATGCAAAGTCGGGACATTTATGCTGGACCACCCTGTATATAGCTATAGGATCATTGAAGAATAATCCGCGATCTTTTTCGTTCGGGCAATATCGAATGGAATTATGGGTCTATGTATAGCCTAATTATACGAATATCAGCATATAGTATATATATATATATATATATATATAGGCTACATGTAATATATATATACATTAACATAAGGCCTATATACGTCTCATACAATCATCGATTGCACTACAAATGTAATTATACATCTGGAGCAACAATTGCAAGCGAGTCAAGATCGTCGCAAGAAATAACTCAGACAACAATACATAGATCTACCCTTCATCAATATGAAGTGATTGCATTTTGCACTTTCCCATTATGCGCCATGTTGGATCTACGAAATGGCTACGAAAGAATGAACACCCATGCATGGGTTTGTACGGCGCTCCGTTCGGGCCATCGGGTAAAAAAAATTAAAAAGTCGTTATAACGACTTTAATCTCGTTATTACGACTTTAATCTCGTTATAACGACTTTTTCGTTTGTACGACTTTTCGGTGCTAAAAATAGCAAATAAAATTTCCCAATTCCATCTATGAATAAACTGGCTACGTTGTAGGTGGTTATAATTATGATTAGGCCTTGTTTATATCGGTTAGTGAGTAGCCTGCTTAGACATCATTTGTGAAATATTTGTACTAAATATTTGATTGTAGAGTAGGCCTACAACCACTCCCAGTCCCAGGCACAACTTACAAAAGAGGCTTTAGTTGCTAGACGGCTGTTATTGCTTTTGTATTTTAGTGAAAGAACCCACAGTAACACACGTATTTACTATCTAGGCCTATATGGAACGGCTACCTATAATTATATAGGGCTGATTGATTATAGGTTTTTATTGAAATATCCAAGGCTGTAATTATTTACGAGTATAGACCTCTGCCGTCACATTTATAGTAATTTTATTATAAAATAAACTTACACTACACATACATGTAGGCCTAATGATCGAATTTATGCAATTGTTAGCGTACGTTATTTATAGGCCTACGGAATCCGGATGTCTCCAAACTGTGTTCCGCGCATTCGAAGGTTGGCGAGAGGATACCTGGCGGGGGATCTCAGTAGGCCTTTAGCCTTTAGGCCTAATATTTATTTTATTGAACAATCCTGTTGACCGGCCGCAATCGATTACAGTGTAGGCAAGCCCGGCCCTACCATGTGCGAGGCAGCGAGCGATTACCGGGCCCTTATAAGCATGACTTTGCGGAGTTGACTTCCTGCCAATAGGCCTACAGTAAGCCCTATTGAGGCAGGCTTAAATAAATTTTTGCTTTTAAAATTGTGCTCCTTTTTATTCCCACTTTTATATTATCTGCCAAAATGGCGAAATCTCTTGGTCAAATGTCCTATCAATCAAAATAACTGATTAATAAAACATTTCAATTCTAAATAAACGAGAAATTGTCTAACTCAAATTGGTAGGCCTAATCCTTTCAATTGTAATGGATCTATGCATTTATATAGCCCTCCTAGTGCACACGAATCAGTGGCGCTCTTAGTGTCTAAGACCCAGAGAACAGTAAATGATTTTCGTACAGCGGAAAGATGCACTTTGGGTACAAGTTAGTAGCGAAGAACGTGTCAATGGGGGAGAGCTGATTGCAAAGTGCAGAACCATGAAGGTCGAACAGACTCAATATTGCTCAAGCATCATTTAGACCCGCTCAACACACACACACACACACACACACACACACACACACACACACACACACACACACACACACACACACACACACACACACACACACACACACACACACACACACAATAACTACAATAATAATTTCCTTCAGAGGCTCAGTTCTGCTGTTGCTTGGTTATTATACCGAATGACTACAGACCTTCAGAGTATAATAATATTAGACTATTTAAGCTGACTTTTCAGCACTGAAGCAGCTTATCGCTGTTTCCCAAGATGGTCCTGAATTGCTGACCAGGACACTGCAGAGTTCAAATGGTATACAAACCAACCAAGAACTAATAAACTACAGGTACCATAATCTGGAAGTCTTGCAGTAATGATGTTGTTTTACTAGGTGTTCAAATACCAAAACATTTGAAATTTGGCAGTTAGAAATTTGAAAGAAAGCACTGAAGAGAAGCCATTTAGTTGTACAAAAATAGTATTTGTACAAATATTTTCAGTAAGTTATACTCATTGCAACGAGACTGTGTGATTTGTATCATACATGGGCGCAGACTTAGGGTGGACTGAGGGGACAGCCCCCTCAATGGATGTGGTGGGGAGACGGCCCATGCATTTGTGTGAGGTTATAACGTTAGAAGAACAAGAGATCTTCGAACAAATTATGTAACGACCAAAAGTCTCCGCCCATGGTATTATATATTATAACAGTTAATAATAACATAATAATAATATAAACTATTAAATATATTGTTATCATATAAATAGTAAATAATATCGCAGTATATTATAACAGTTCATGTAATACAATGATGTAAACAGTAACTAAAAATTATCAAAATTTTAAAATGTTTCTGGAGGGATGTCATCTCTGTTCTTAGTTGGACAAAAATAGTATTTGTACAATTATACAGTAAATTATACTCATTGCAATATGATAGCATCATATACTGTATTAGTAAATAATAGCCCTATATAATCATATAAAAGTAAATAATATCACGGTATGTTATAATACTTCTTGTAAAATAATGATTTAAACAGCAACTAAACACTATTATCATTTCGTCAATTTTTCTGGGGGGGGGGGGGGGAAAGGAATGTCAATTCGGCGGGGGGAGAAAGTTCCCCTCCCAGAGACGTCTAGATTAAACACTGCCCGTGTATATAGTAGGCCTACTCTTATCAGTTTTTGCAAGTGATCAGAATTTGGGACCGCCGTTCGGACGATTTCGAACATCTTAAAACAGTTTTATTTGAACACGCTGAGGTTGGGAGCGCCTCTGAGTAGCCCCTCTAAGAGGTGCTATATAAATGCATCCATTGAATGAATGAATTGATTAATTAACGTAGTTTAGCGCCGCAACTTATTCACCATTTAATTATTCGACCACTTGTATTCGACCATGGCTGCAACGCATGCAATGGTGAATAATTTACGACGCTAAGCTACTGTAATATGTTTACCACTCTTAGGCCTACTATTATTATTTATATATTATTATTAATTTATTACTATTTTGAGTCCTTGCTATTGAACGTGAAGCACAAAGATTGTAGGCCTATGTACGCTTGGTAAACACGAAAGAAGAAGCAAATAAACACGTGTTTATTTATAGAACAAATTGCAATTTTCCATTCTATTTTTAGCAACAAAAAGTCGTATAAACGAAAAAGTCGTTATAACGAGATTAAAGTCGTTATAACGAGATTAAAGTCGTTATAACGAGATTAAAGTCGTTATAACGACTTTTTTATTTATTTTTACCCGATGGCCCGAACGGAGCGCCGTAGGTTTGAACTCGAACGCAGAACATTAAAGGAAGCGCAAAGTTCTCCAACGAATGAAGGAAATAGCGCGAAAACTGCTGGAAAATGGTGGCAGCAATCTCCTAAAAGCATCGTTAACTCTTTCTAACTTAATTTCGCCTTTTTACAGGCTACAGTGTGATCGGATCGTCGTGAGTCGTGAAGTTGATTCAACGCACAGCGGAGATAATTATATCATCGTGCAAGAGTATCAGCGTTAACGCCACCGCAGGGTTGCCAGATTTCGGAAAAATTTGTCGCGAGATCAGGACAAAAAGTCGCGAAAATCGCGAGATTATCGAGCGTTTCTACATGCTTTGCAGAACACTTTGTCCTCACCGGAGGGACAACTGGACAGACCTCATGTCATTAAAAACACGCCACTAATAATTTAATGGTGCCATCAGTCTTTCCGTTTCCTGTTACACATTAGGCTAAGTATTTTTTTGCATTCAGTAATGAATTTCAACGCAATTTCCAGTTACGGATAAATTGATTTACAAACCATAAATGAATCGTACATGTATGTAGCCTACATGTATGTACATGTAGGGTTTAGGCCTATGTATTGCCGTGAATTGGGAGTGATCGAACCTAACTTCACAATCTGTGAGTCGTTCCAAACTCTTGTTGTATAATTTCACGTATTTCACCCACTTTCCCCATAACGTCATATCTATACCATGAATCTGAGATCTGTATGTATGTACGTGGGTTCCAAGAAAGGCTCAGAAACGGTTTCATTTTGCAACACGAAACTTTTTTTTAGCTTCTCATGCGAATTTGTGGGTCAGCGCGATTATTTTCAACTCTTAACTCACCTTAAAACCCGAGATATCAACATTTTGATTCGACGCGTATTTAGCCCATAATAGAGTCTACACAGATTTAATCAGCCATGTTGCCGTTGGCCGATGCACATTAATCATCAGACGACAGTTCGCATGAGTTCGCCATGTCTTGACGTCATTCTCAAATCTCGCACGTAAAATAATAATTTTCGTTTATTCAACGATTCGGTTGACAAACCGAAACCGATTACAGTGTACAATTATGTAGTTGAAACAATAATATTTACTAGAACGCAGATCACAGAAATCTTATTTATACTAACAGAACAGACAGCCAGAAATAATTGTATTAACCAAGTTATTAACAGGCACAGAGAAAGGAGAATGTGGCTGTGTGAGTGTGTGTTTTTCCAAAATTATACGCTTACAGTTTCACAGCTATTGACCACCAGAACAACCCAGTGGAGGGATTTGTGAATCTCTCTCACCACAGAGGCCTTCGTGGGGACGAAAAGCCAAAATTTCGCTATTTTCATATATTCGCGCAGATTTACATCTTTACACCTCAAACATTGCAGCTAGAGAGATAGAGAGCGGCCATGGCCACCACCCACAGTCAACACACACCCGCCCCGCAGTGGCGGGTCATGTTTGACTTTTTGGGGAAGCGGGGTGGATGGTTGGCGAAAACCCCAAATTTTGGGTTCAAAGCCGGGTACCCCAGAGGAGTAGTGTCGAAAACCAAAAATTTCCCGGGCAACGCCGGGTCCCACATCTAGTAATCTATACTTTTCCAAAATAGGCCAAATGCCCGTGTACCTCGTGCATGAAAGATGAGATTTGCTGCCAATTATTGGCGGCAAAGTTCAGTTATTGGCGACAAATTTCTTGGAGCTTCATAGAATGACGCCAGTCAGAAGACACATGATGACAACACGGACGTTAAAATTTAGATGATAAGCAATTTAGTGATTACGGTAAATTAGTCCGTGCTCCTAAGAGAATTAATGCCTTTATTGTTTGGTAGACAACGCCACACACAACTGGTTAAGGTAATTTAATCTACAGCGGTCAATTTATGAGATTTCAAAATGTCGCCGTGGCGACCGCGGGACAATTCAAAAGTAGCCCAAAAAGTGTGGAGTCGCGAGGAAAAAATTTCAGTCGCGAGCGCTTTCGAAAGGAGCCCAATTCGCGCTTTTCGCAACGACCTGTCAACCCTGACGCCGCCTAGTGACCGACAGAAAAGCTGTGAAGAGGAATGCTTTGATCGCACGTTGAGTTAAGTCTTTGTACTCGAGAGAGAAAATCTTCTACGTTGCTGAATCGATTACAGAGATTCAATCACTCTAAACGAAACACTCGGAATAAATGAACGTCACAGCGAAACGTGTAGCTAGACTAGTAGCATAGTCGTCGAAATCGTATAATCACAAACTCCAATTTCCTATAGAGCGCAGGGCACCTGCTTATTCACGAGCGCTGTGACGCATCAGAGATCGGTATCTAATGGAGGTCAGAGTTCAGTTGCCAAAGAGATCCGACAGAGACAGACAGACAAACAGACAGACAGAGAGAAAGAGAAAGAGAGAGAACTTGTTTGGTCTTTTGCAATGATTACGTTCTGTGTGTTGCCTCTTTAAACTCCGTTTTTTATTTTCTCACAAAAAAGTCGTCTTTTCGTTTTTTTATTTTTCTCATGGTTTTTATCGTTTTTTATTTTTTATGTAACTTTTATTTACTATTTATTGTCTATTATTATTTTCCTTAATTTAATTTTTGTTTGATATCCCATACGTTTTCACAGTACTCTCAAGGATTCAGCTAACTATAGTGTCATTATGTAATTGTTTAAGTCCTCATTTGAGAATTGTAATTGTAATTGTAATTGAACTTTTATAAAGGGCCGCTCACAGATTCAGTAGCGCTCCCGACCCAAATTAGCGCTCCCGCTAACAAATAGTTTATCTTCAGGCGTTTACGAAACAGGGGAAGAGAAAGACCAAGGAGAAATACATGTAGTAGATCCCTACAAGAAATGAAATTTGTAAGAGTTATTTTGACATAAAATTCTTGGGCCTATAATTAATATTTATAAGTAACAATTTTAAGCAAAAATGTACAATATATAATTTAGTACACATCCAGGCCTATGGTCTTAGCTTCATATTAGATTTTAGTTTTGTTATGTCGATCAGCATGAACTTATGTGGACTTATGTTTACAATTTAAATTTGAAAGGATTTCAATACCTTTAATTTTTCTTAATTTCTAATTAAACCAAAGTTATAAGAAACAATAACTGTAGCAAATTAATGTTACTTATACCAATTAATTTTGGCATAATAATAAAGTTGTGTTATTTGCAGATTAAGGTAGACTTGGATAAGCAAGGTTTTTAAGCTTAAAATGAAGTTTCAGATGTATCAAGGGAAATAATTTTCCGTTTCCGTTTTTTGTCGTTTTTTGTGGTTTTTTATTTTTGTCGAAAAAACTACGTTTTTTAATTTTATTTTCACCGTTTTTCACATCTATAGGCCTACCTACAAGCAATTACATGCAAGTGTATACGTTATGCTCTGACCAAACCGTTTAAAAAACGTCACCACATCATTTCTGTCCTCAAATCACTTCATTGGCTCAAAATTCCTGATTAATGAACGAATAGAATACAAAGTCATATTATTATCACTCACATAATAATAAGCTTACAACCCACTTCAGCCATCTCAGCAGTCCTGCCTTCGCCAGTTGTTCACTTTCCAACCGTTCAACGGAATCAACACGCTCCTTTCCTCAACCACCCCAACACTGCTCCGACCTTCCATCACTTCATCACTTATATCTAAAAATCACTCCATGGACCGCAGCCATCTTTGGATCAAACTCCCACCAGCACAACGACAAAAATATTTGACCCATCCTACGAACTCACCAAAACTTAACCTCTTAGGCCTAATCGCTATCTTTCCTCGGGTCCATGACTGAAAACTAAAAGCACTGCAGATCTGTATCAATTAATCGTATCCTCATTCTTCCCCCTCCCCCACCTTCCTCGCGGCGAGTTTCAACTCTAAACATCATCCCCCATATATTCGTCTGACTCTCTTCCTACCTGATTCATTTAGATCTTGACCTGGATAGAATTTCTCCCAGCACCTATCAATTATGCGCCTGTGAATAATCTGGTTTGCCGATATTTCACTTTCTGGCGCTGTAGACATCTCGAGATTACCGTACGTACGACATCGATCTATAAATACATAGGGAAACATAATAATAATAATAATAATAATAATAATAATAATAATAATAATAATAATAATAATAATAATAATAATAATAATAATAATAATAATTATAATAATTATAATAATAATAATAAAACGACGATTTTATAGTTTACGATATCGATCTATAAATAGATAGGGAAACACATTTTATTGTTGCAATCATCGAGGAAGTGGCATGCATGCATTCTGGAGGACCGACCGACATACCGACAAACAGAAAGACATACATACATACATACAGACATACATACAGACATACATGCATACATACAGACATACATGCATACGTACATACAGACATACATGCATACATACATACAGACATACATGCATACATACATACATACAGACATACATACACACATACATACATACATACATACATACATACATACATACATACATACAATGTCATACATACATACATACATACATACATACATACATACATACATACATACATACATACACACATACATACATACATACACACATACATACATACATACATACATACATACATACATACATACATACATACATACATACATACATACATACATACATACATGCATACACACATACATACATACATGCATGCATGCATGCATGCATGCATGCATACATACATACATACATACATACATACATACATACATACATACATACATACATACATACATACATACATACATACATACATACATACATACATACATACATACATACATACATACAGACAGACAGACAGATAGACTCTCCGTCCTCCAATGTTATAATAATTATATTGAACGATTTCAGCACTGTGGAAGTTCGAGTTATGTTGGGACAACACTGGGTGACTAGTTTGCGTGACAGAGTGAAAGAATCTCTGCGAACTGTTGAACGGATAGCAAGCACACAAGGCAACAGGTACATAATACAAATCGGAACTTGACCTGCTAGACAATAATTATGCATGAATAGAATCTTTAACTGAACGCGAGTGGGTGAGTGAATGAATAAGAGTGAGCGAGTAGGCCGAAATAAATAAACTAGTTAGTGTGGGTTAGCGACTGACTGAATGAGTAAGTGAATGAGCGAGCGACTGAGTAAGTGAGTGAGCCAGCGAGTGAATAAATAAGATCCTGTGTATTGATTAGCATGTAGGCTAAAGCAATGTGAAGAGAGATAAAAACTTAGTTGAAGAGGCGCAACATCTGCAAATGAGATTTAGAAGTTTTAACGCGTGTCTTCACTTCCTTGTTTATCTCATGAATGTCGTCGCCTCAACCATTCGATGATCTTCCATAAGAGAAAATAATATATTCTCTTTTCCTCTCTTCCTCTTGCCCTCTCCTCCTCTCTCTCTGTCTCTATCTCTGTGTATGTGTCTGTCTGTCTCTGTCTCTGTCTCTGTCTCTCTCTCTCTCTCTTCCTCTCTCCCTCTTGCTCTCCTCCTCTCTCCCTATCTCCCTATATTTTCGTTGACATCACGTGATCGCTTACTAAGATAGCCTGCAGGCGAACACAAGATAAGTTTCTGAGAATCATGATAATAATACGATAGAAATAATTTCATGGTTAATCGCCGTTTAGGCCGTGTAGGCTTGTTATGCAATGTAGGTCGCAGTTGGGATTTACCAGGTGGTCTATATATAGGAGAGAGAGACAGAGGGAGAGGGAGAGAAAGAGAGAGAGATAAGAATAAGGAGTGGGAGAAGGAGAGGGAGAGAGTGAGTGGAGAGGGAAATGGAGAAGGAAACGGAGACGGAGAGGAAGAAGGAGAGGAAGAGGGAGATGGAGAGGGAGAGGGACAAGAAGAAGGACAGGGAGATGGACAGGGACAGGGAGAGGAAGAGGGGGAGGGAGACGGAGACGGAGAGGAAGAGAGAGGGAGAGGGAGAGAGACAAGGAGAAGGACAGGGAGAGGGACAAGGGACAAGGACAGGGAGAGGGAAAGGGAGAAGGAGAGGGAGAAATTAAATGCCTCAAACAGATAATAATAATAGTTATGGTGAGAGTGAGACGTGGTGTATCTCGAGATCACTGCGTCGACTTTTTTGCAAACATTCTCGAAGCGAGATTCTTTTACTTTTGAAATCTCTGTCCGTAGTTCTCGCGCAAATTGTCCTTAGTTAGTTAGTTCTGAAGTTATTGCGCTATAAAACTGTCGTGTGCCGGTGTGGTAAATAGAAAGGTAATAGGCATAATATAATTATGCCAATAGACTATGGTAGTGCGACCTGGTGGCAGACCGGTAACGCGTCCGCTTACGGAGCGGTAGGTTGCGGGTTCGACTCCGGGTAACGACCTTGGGCAAGTTGTTCACGCCCACGTGTCTCTGTCACCAAGCAGTATAATTTGGTACCGGCGTAAGCTGGGAAGTAAACAGCAAGTCCTGCGATACACTGGCCTCGTGTCCAGGACCTTGGGATTCGTCCATTGCTGGCTCGGGGCCATGGAAAAGAAGATGAGCGCCTCTCTTTGTTTCTCATGGAACAGGATACGACTTTACTTTTTTTAAAGGCTGTGACTAGGGGACCGCCAGGCGGCTGTCGTATTTCAATTACTAGCGGACCGCCAGTCACGTGTAACCTGTCACATGACCCGAGTCACGAGTCCAGGCGGCCGTCTCATGCTGAATCTGCGAATGGCGGCCATGCCATAACGAATATTATTATCTAATTTGAAGTTCGATTTTTGAAGAAAAAGTTCTTGTAACTAACCCTACCCTATCCCTAACCCTAACCCTATCATGTATATGAAGATTGGTTACTTACTCTGTCCTTAAAACAAGAAAACACAAGAAAACTTTTGTCCGACATAAAACAAGCATTCGATAACTGCCGCCATTATTCAAGAATGAAGACTCGTGACTCGGGTCATGTGACAGGTTACATGTGACTGGCGGTCCGCTAGTAATTGAAATACGACAGCCGCCTGGCGGTCCCCTAGTCACTTCGTTTTTTAAATTGACTATGGTATATAACTATATATTATTGGCGAGTTGAGAAACTGGGAAACTAGTTCATGAGTTGCTGTCATTGTCTATTCAGAAAAAATAATGTGTCCTGAATGTGTCTTGATTCTTCAGCTGTCTCGAACTGTCTCGCACCTTGTGCTTCGGTCTCGGAACCCACTCGCTCCGTTTCAGTCTTGCATATACAAGTCTGTCTGCGATTATCATATGGTTGATTGGTGGATGGATATCCTGAATATCCAGCTGGATATCCAGCTGATATCGATGAATATATACGAGATAAGTTAATAATGTTCGTTTAATTGATCGTATTTTGGTGACGAGACATGACAATACGAGACATGACAATACGAGACATGACAATACGAGACATGACAATACGAGACATGACAATACGAGACATGACAATACGAGACATGACAATACGAGACATGACAATACGAGACATGACAATACGAGACATGACAATACGAGACATGACAATAGCCAAAACATAATCCAAAGAATTAATTAAGACAATCAAATAAACAAATATATTATTTATGATCTTAAATCTAAAATCGTATAATATTAATATAATATGTCATCCTAATAATTTTTTGTCTATTGTATATTGCGTGGTTATGAGCCGTCTGCGTGGACAGAGGCATTGACCGTCGGCGGGAGGGGTGCGGGGCAAGTCAGGCAGTACATGGCATGCCCCCCTCGCCCTCATCAACTAGCAGGACTGCTGCAGTAAAGATATCAGTCATTGTGATTATCAGTCTTGCGTAACAATGCATCTATCGAATAAACGGATCCTTATATGAATTCATTTTCTATGAATAATGCATGTAGTGTAGTGTGTATGTAAGAGTATGCGCACATTGCGCAGTACATAGGTGTGTGTGTGTGTGTGTGTGTGTGGTGTGTGTGCGTGTGTGTGTGTGTGTGTGTGTGTGTGCATTTGTGTATGTGCTCATTAATATGTACGTATGTTCTTGTTTTATGGTACTTTTACTATCAGAAATCACAAATAAATCATGAATGTTCCTAAAATAAAATTTAATGTGCAGCATATACAATTATGAATAATTATATTTAAATAGGTTAATGGCCTGAGAAAAGAATCGATCACAATGCTCGACCGTATTATAAATTATTATCAACATGACATTTCCCACATGTATCAGTTCCTCATTGCGATTTCTATAGCCATAAGTTATGTATAATTATTATGAGCAGGTTAAAGCATGTAATGCAGAAGAATCGAATAGCCTGTCAATGCCCTGGGCCACTTAGGCGGCATAGACTATGCACTGCAGCCTACGAATGCCTAAAGCAAGCGACCAAACTCACACAGCGATATCACGTGCTTTCGTCTGAATCAGCTCTATTGAAATAAAGACGAGACCGTGACACCTATATTTTTATTTTTTCAGATATGAAACGAAGAAAGGGTCGTCTACTACTAAGGCTGGTGCGTTGTACAGAACAAGAGGTCAAGAGCTCACACGAGAGACAGACAGAAACATACGGTGACAGAGAGAAACAGACAGAGACAGAAGGAGACAGACGGAGACAGACGGAGACAGACAGAAACAGACAGAGACAGAAGGAGACAGACAGAAACAGACGGAGACAGACAGAGACAGACGGAGACAGCTGCACCTGCTTCGTCGCTTGGGTAAGTGGTCGCAGCTGCTGCGGCTCCTTCCGCTCGTAATCGCCTACAACTATTTTCGGCCTACAGCGAAGGCCTAAATGCATATTCATGAGTCTATTTTATCTGCATGCGCCTAAATGCATATTCATAAGCCTATTATCTTTGTGCACCTAAATGCATATTCATGAGTTTATTATCTGCGTGCGCTTAGATCAGGCTAAAGGCGACCTAAAAGCAAAGCTCTGACAGTTGGTGATGTGTTATTAGATGCATAGGGTCGTTAGTTAGACTGTGAACAGCAGATAGACTTTCGTTGTAGCCGAGGGCCGTTGAGGCCTATCCACAGTTGTAGGCCTACTAGGCTCATGTGCCCTAATCCGCTGGACTATTCCACCCGGAGTAAGAAGAAGGAAAAGACGGAGAGTTTCTTCTGCTCCAGTCGAGAATCCGTTTTGCCTTCTCGATCACCTGCTCCTTCAACAGGTAAGTTATCGGTGATTCTCTCGAGATCTCGATCCCTCGCTCCTGCTCATCACTCATTGGTCGCATCAGCCACGCAGTACGTACTACTATACACAAACAGTCAGTCAGTCAGTCAGTCAGTCAGTCAGTCAGTCAGATTGCTTTCTGTACATTATGCACTATAATAATTTTGTTCTGTGTGTGCTGTAGGCTATGTATGGCGTTTTTTTGTACGCGTTTTGTATGTTCCAATACATCCGACTCCGACTATACACTATAGGCCTATTACAGTCTATACTGTTCTGGTTCGTTTTTTCTTACGATTTTTACTTGGTAAGAATTGGATTGATGAGTAATTGAATAAGTCAGTTTCAATATGATAAGCTACTACTACCATCACATCCTTTCCACCGTATCTTATCACATCACATCACACCACAGCACAGCACAGCACATGTTTTATCACAATATGCAGCAGATAAGATCAGAACAGAACATCGCGTCACATTACACTTGGGCCCAGCGATGTATGGGAAGTGGGGACACGTTGGAAAATTGACATCTCTTTCGTGACTACTATTTTTTGCTTTTATAACTTCTTCGCACTAAAGCACTAACGATGGTAAGCTGTTAATGATGCAAAAGTGAAACTGAGAAATTCACGTTTATAAATCTCTATGAAAAGTATATATATACCCATGTTCTTGATTTCCTTAATTATACTTAACTATAAGTATCCACCCATGTTCTTGATTTCCTTAATTATACTTAATTAAGTATCCACCCATGTTCTTGATTTCCTTAATTATACTTAATTAAGTATCCACCCATGTTCTTGATTTCCTTAATTATACTTAATTAAGTATCCACCCATGTTCTTGATTTCCTTAATTATACTTAATTAAGTATCCACCCATGTTCTTGATTTCCTTAATTATACTTAATTAAGTATCCACCCATGTTCTTGATTTCCTTAATTATACTTAATTAAGTATCCACCCATGTTCTTGATTTCCTTAATTATACTTAATTAAGTATCCACCCATGTTCTTGATTTCCTTAATTATACTTAATTAAGTATCCACCCATGTTCTTGATTTCCTTAATTATACTTAATTAAGTATCCACCCATGTTCTTGATTTCCTTAATTATACTTAATTAAGTATCCACCCATGTTCTTGATTTCTTCTTCTTCTTCTTCATTGTTCTTGATTTCCTGCTCTGCATTCTTCTTCAAGCTCTTGTCACTGTGACCATTAAATTTTGGCAAAATAATGGGAACTGGATTACTTTACATGACAGCACATAACAGTAGCCTACATGTAGATCGTATCACGGCGTATACGCCAACATACAATGCCAGTCATAGCCTACGAGTTGATAAGAGTTGTCTGATGAAGATATGAACACATTGAACAGGTCTTTGTCTTACCTCAGACAACTTTGTTACAGAGTCTCTTCTTCCTCTTCTTTAACAATTCATCTGCGATTGCTGCAGATGCTAATCCATATAATACAATACATTGAAAGCCATTGTCTAACGTTCAACCACTTCTGAGTCACCATCATCTATCTCTTCAGCACTCACGATGATTGGTCAAATATAAGATTCTACCCTTATCTGCAGAATCGTCATCTCTTTCAACCCTCTCTCCTTGCATCTATCGCCCTTCCTCTCTCACCGCTACAGTAGACGTCTTTCCATTCAAAGCTGTGAAGTCCCACTTCATATATGAACAACAAATCTTATAATATCCTCATCCATTCGATCTACCTGCTTCCTGTCTCTTTCTTCTTCCCAGACGTAACTTGCATCCTCAACGTTTCCCTTGCATGGGCACTCGCACATAGGGGCAAGAGGGGGCACTTTCCCCCCTGGAAAATTGATACCTATATTTTTATCTACAACTTATTGGTTGTTAACAAATTTCGTCGCACTAAACACAAATGATATTAATGATACACAAATGATACTAATAATCTACAAATGATACTAATGATGCACAAATGATACTAATGATACACAAATGATATTAATGATACACAAATGATACTAATAATCTACAAATGATACTAATGATGCACAAATGATACTAATGATACACAAATGATATTAATGATACACAAATGATACTAATGATACACAAATGATACTAATGATACACAAATGATACTAATGATACACAAATGATACTAATGATGCACAAATGATACTAATGATACACAAATGATACTAATGACCCACAAATGATACT
>OX457039.1:71973931-72006431 GCA_949752735.1 Lumbricus terrestris | reverse complement strand
GTATATATATATATATATATATATATATATATATATATATATATATATCAGCCTCACTCGGAGGTTCACTGTTCCCAGGCAGGCAATGTCAAACTCATTGTGTAATTCGAAACAATATTTCACACAGGACAATAATAATTATTATTATTTCCTTCTTCGTTTCTTTCTCAGTTTCAGTTTCATGTGATGCTCATAATTATTCAGAAATTAATAATAATCGGTCGAACGAGGTCACCGTGGCTAACCCTCCTTCATCCCCCACACACACATGCCTCTCCGCACCACAGCCCCACGCACCCGCCAGCAATGTCCTTCCATTCGCTTAAATAGATCCTGTGTTTACTTCAATTTTGCTTACTAAATAATTAATTAATTGACCTACTTTTGCTTGTAGCCATTAATTTTACTTCATGCGCTCTGTTTGCTCTGCTTTAAAGCTAGGACTGCTAAGCTCAAAGCCCCAGCACATTCACGAGCGGCGCAGAGTCAGGGGGTTGCCAAAGGATAGTACGAAGGAGGTCCGAGTCCGGTTTCCAGAGGGGTCAGTGGGTCGGATGACTATGCGGAGGGGAGAGATGGAGTGAGAGGGAATGCTCTTCTGTGTTTTGCTTAGGATAAGAATAGTTAGAAGGAGAAAGATATTCAGAAAAGAAGAGTGGATCATGCGGTGTCTTATCCAAAGAGTCCTCTTTCCTTTTAGTTCAATGCTGGGAGTGGGGGGGTGGGGGTTGGACGAACGAGCGTCAGAGGGAAGATCGAGTCCGCGCGCGTTGTCGAGTGTGGGAGGGTCTTGGGGGATGTGACCTCCCAACCTCAGTTTTTTTAGAATTTCCCCCTTGTATTGTTAGCATTTCAAGTGTCACTTGTACAAAATGACTCGATTATTTCAATGCTGATCGGAGTGGTTTTATCCTCAGGCTACCAAGGGGTGGTAGGGTCTCCGTCCATGCGTCTTGTTGAATTTTGTTGTTGTAAATGTATGTTACTGTTATGTGAACGCTGATGTGACATACAAGTCAATAAACAATAAACATTCAAGTTTTGTGTTTCGCATGGAAGAATATTTCGACATTTTGGGAAGCTGTAGAGGTTCATTTATACATATTTTGAGGTGAAACGTGTGATGATATCGCACACTATGCAAAAGTTATATATACCCGAAGTAGCCTAGGTAGCATGCAGAGGGTCATGGTATCCACTCCCGTAGTTTATCTAGCGCACTGTTTTCGCAATCGTTTCTGGAAGAGAAACAAACCATGCCATCCTTTAGAGAGCCTGCATGCATGTCTGTATTATTTTGCATGCTAACGAGTTTGTCTTTTGACGGAAGTTATGATAAATGAGAAATGTGTGAAAATGACGATATCATCACACGTTTTGCATCACAACGCAAACCGATGATAGATCTGCGTAGGCTATTTGTTTCTATTCACTGAAACAGAATTTAACAGATACTCACGAAGACAATAATTATTGTTGTTGTGAAATGATAATATTAGTGAAGACTATATATTGGGATGTACTCGACTACGCATTACTCTCTCAAACTTTTCCTCGCTTCAACTTTGCGTCTAGTCTTCAAGACCTACGTGTCAGCGTGTCACTTTAAAATAGTTCTCTTGCCTTTACTGAGCACATTGCCAAGCTTGCTCACTCGTCCTACTTCCAGCTAAGGCGTCTCAGGGTTATTCGCAAATCTGTTTCATCTTCAACCTACATGTACAATTGTACATTGTTCCATAGGCGGAGACCTGGGCCGAGAATTGGGGGGGACGGAAAGACGCGAGATTTTCAGAAAAATTTCTGACGACCGGCGAAATCTCGGGGAAAAAAGTTATTTTCGCCGCCAAAAAAGTTGATGACCTTTTTTTTAGTCATCCGGCCAAAATCTCGACGAATTTTCTATTTTCGCCGCCAAAAAAATCTTGACGCTCAAACATTGGGGGGGGGGGGGACAAATGCATGTGCCGTCCCCCCAACACTTTCATTGGGGGGGACCGTCCCCCCTGTCCCCCCTAGGTCTCCGCCCCTGCATTGTTCATGCGTTTGTCTGTTCACGGATAGACTACTGTAATTCCCTTCTCGTTCCCTCATGCCCTTCTTAAGGTTCGTCTACATGCAGTGTATGCTCAATGCTACTCCTACGCTGATGACGTCATCCTCGATTCCACCGCATCTCTACATTCAAGACTGAACAACTTCACTGGCTCCCTCTCTCTGCCCTTAGTATGCAGTTGATAAATGGAGAATGTTAGGTGGAATAATTTTGCGAGGAAAATCACTTTGTGTTAATTCGCAATTCAGAAAATACTATTTTGATTCCTGAAGTTTTAATTCAAACAAGTTCTCAATCGGGATTCGTAAAACTCTTGTTTCTTGTTTTCTGTAGAAGAAATGAAATCTTTGCGGCGGACGCAAATCTGTATGATAATCCGACCCAATTGAAGAGGTCAGTGACCCAATTGAAGAGGTCAGTGACCCAATTGAAGAGTTCAGTGACCCAATTCAAGAGGTCAGTGACAGCCAATCTATCATTTAGGAAAATGACTCAGATATCCGTGAAAATAGGTCGGTTCATGTGCGACTCTGCCGTTGATGACCATCGATTACTACAGTCGGGGTCAAGACGAGGTCACAAGGTCACCAGGATCTTCCATCACGATGACGTCATTCCGGGAATGTCCTCCTCTTCCACCAGTGACCTTCAGGGATTGACCATAACGTCAAGGAATCTCAGTCTTCCGGATTTCCATTGCTGGGATTTCGGAGATAGAGGCGGAGAAGGAGGGTTAGGAGAGGATGATGATCTGGAGATGGAAAGAGCGACGACGGAAGAAGAGATGGAGTCATCGGATGGAAAGAGGGATTGGATGGATGACGATTACTACAATCGAACAATTCTGGCGCATGACAACAATGACCGTCACGTGTCTCATCTGTTTCGCGTCTTCCATCTGAGTGACGCAATGAAGGACGAATCGATCTGCAACGAGGAGGAGGAGGAGGAGGAAGAGGAGGAGAGGAGGGAGGCTGAGGCTGCTGCTGCTGCTGCTGCGTTACCATGGCGATCGAATGAACAGATGGATGCTGTGGAGGACACCTACAAGTACCTGCTGAGAGATGTCGACGACGACGACGACGATGTTGACCCTCTGGCCACTCCGAGAGTGGAGAACGTCGAGATGAGCGACGATCAACGAGGTCCTCGGCTGGATCCACCTCAGCGCCACTCCCCATCGCACTCTTCCTCTTCCTCCTTTCGAAATGCCGCTCTTTCCGGTGGAAGAGGTGGATCGTCGACACGACCTGAGTTGTCCAACTGCCAGAGTCTGCTCAGCCTCTCGCACTGGTTGAGTGAGGCTGAATCTCGTCACTCCGAACCCTTCTGCCCTCAACATCACCATGTCCTTGACGCCGCCACTGCCTCCTCCTCCTCCGCTGCCGCCATGGCTGATCCGTCCTCCATCCGGTCCTCCATCGACCGAAGATTCAGTCGCCAGGGGGCCCCCATCCCCGTTGCGGCTGCTGCACTCATCTTGCAGACGAAAGACAACAACGACGACGATCATCAGTCGCCGTCGGCAGAGGGAGCGACGAGCGCAGAGGGGGCGGGGCCTGTCGTCATAGCAACGACGGACGACGACGATGATTGGACGATGAGTCGACATGAACAAGTCTTGCTTTGGCTGATGTCGAACGATCTGACGGAGAAGGGAATGGACGAAGAAGAGGAGAAGGAGAAGGAGAAGAAGGAAGAGGAGGAGGAGGTAGGGGTGGAAAAGTATGGACCGTCCGCCTCCACCTCCACCTCTTCCACCTCCATCGACCGTCTGCCAAGACATCATCTGATCATCAGCACTCATTAACCTCCGATTAATTAACTTAGACTTAGATAAATCGACCTAATTGGACAATGATATACAGAAGAGATGATGATGATGGTGAGGATGATGAAGATGAGGATGATGAGAATGATGATGATGGTGCATGAGGATGATGAGGATGATGAAGATGATGATGATGATGATGATGATGATGATGATGAAGATGATGACGATGAGTTGAGGATGATGATGAGGATGATGAGGTTGGTGAGGATGATGATGATGATGATGATGATGATGAGTATGAAGATGGTGAGGATGATGATGATGATGATGGTGAGGATGGTGAGGATGATGAAGATGATGAAGATGATGAAGATGATGAGGATGACGATGATGAAGATGATGATGATGATGATGATGATGGTGAGGATGATGATGAGTATGATGACGATGAGGATGAAGATGATGATGAGGTTGGTGAGGATGATGATGATGATGATGATGATGATGATGATGATGATGATGATGATGATGATGATGATGATGATGATGATGATGATGATGATGATGATGATGATGATGATGATGATGATGATGATGATGATGATGATGAGTATGATGATGATGATGAGTATGAAGATGATGAGGATGATTAGGATGGTGATGACGATGATGTTGGAGTTCTATTATCATTTGCGGATGAGTTTTGTTTCCACTGAGAAACATTTTATTTAGCAAACAACATTTCATGGAGAACCATAGGATACAACGACGAAGACGACGACGAAGCCTCGGGACCAGCAGATCCCCACTGGCTGATTAGAGAGCTATGCGACTATTGTCACTCTTTTGTCTGGAGACAGGAACGTAGGATCCATTCGGACATATCTGGAGGAGGTCCTCTGAGGAGATCAGCCGATGAGATTCCCCTCTGAGGAAGAAGAGATCCTCCCTGAGGAGAAGATCCTCTCTAAAGAGAAGGAGGTCCTCTCTGAGGAGGAGATCCTCTCCGTGTATGGACCTGCCATAGAAGTCCATCACTCACAACTGCATTACATTATTTTTGGTAACGCTTCCAAAGCGCGTCACTTGATCGAATATTTGTTGGGCTATACTGATGAAACTCAAAGGGGCGAGGGGTAGAAGGTCATTCGACTCACTATACGTACATACATGTATTTCGTCTGCTATATCGATCGTCTTAACATTCCAAAGACAAGAACACAATGAACTTGAGACTCGACACATCGCTCAAAATTAGGCAACTGAAGTTGAATATATCTTTGACACGTGGTCACGTGGTCCTCTTTTAAGCTCAGGCATTTAGGTTTTTTTGTTGTAATTAAAATTATTGTAAAGTCTGTGATTGGGTTGTGTCGTTGTCTGCTACTAGATGAAATAGATGACTAATAATTAATTATCAACTATTCTTATAAGACTTGATTTATAGACGTCATGAGTCATGAGTCATGAGACCACGCAGACTTGCAGTTGGTCAAATAAGAGCAATAAATATTGCAATCTATTAACCATGAAGGTGAAGCATGATGTTGATTCATTTCAATGGTAGCAATTGTCTGCTGCGGGAGAGCAGACTAAGATTTTGATCGACTCATCCGTGTTGTGTCATGATCATGGGCCATGGCCACGCATGAGAGTGCCATGATCATGATCATGGTCACGCACGAGAGCACTTCAGAAGTAGGCTGTAAATCCTATAATTGTATCAACTGAAGTTGTATTCTTTCAAATCAGTCTTCCAATATTCTTCTAGCGCTATCTAGCGAGTGATCTTTCACTAACTGTGGACGTGGGCGGAGTTTGCTTTCCGTTCTTGGGGGGCTGAAAAAACTTGAAATTGATGACCTTTTTTAGTCATGCGATCTAAAGTTCTTGGGGGGGACCTAAGTTCGGGTAAAGATATCATTTACACGGTAGAAAGATTAATCTGGACCTTCTTGGGGGGACTTAGCCCCCTAGCCCTTGATAAACTCCGCCCACCATGACTGTGGACAGAAATCAGACTGAGCTTTACCTGTCGACCAGACATTCTGTCTTTGAGAAGGAAGAAGAGGAGGAGGCGGAGGAGGAGGAGGAGGAGGAGGAAGAGGAGAAGAGTATAAGAGGAAGGAGGAGGAGAAGGAGGCGGAGGAGAAGGAGGCGGAGGAGGACGAGGAGGAAGAAGAGGAGGAAGAGGAGAAGAGTAAGGGGAAGGAGGAGGAGAAGGAGGCGGAGGAGAAGGAGGTGGAGGAGGACGAGGAGGAAGAAGAGGAGGAAGAGGAGAAGAGTAAGGGGAAGGAGGAGGAGAAGGAGGCGGAGGAGAAGGAGGCGGAGGAGGACGAGAAGAAGAATAAGGGGAAGGAGGAGGAGAAGGAGCAGGAGAAGGAGGAGGAGGAGGAGGAGGAGGAGGAAGAGAAGGAAGAGGAGGAGGAGGAGGCAAACTCTACGACAAAGTTCCATAGGAAGAGGATTTCATAAATACAATCGGTAGAGGATCGTCTTAGCTAGTGAGAAGAAGCGGGTGAAGAGAAAGAGTCTATCTGTCAGTCTCTCCGTCTGTGTGTGTGATAGATAGTCTGTCGACCTGTCTCTTACAGACAGACAGGCAGACAGACAGTCATGCAGATAGGCTGGGAATAACAACCTTTCTTCCTTCCTTCGACGACATCGAACGATCTTCGCTTGAACAGAACATAATAATAATAATAATAATAATAATAATTAATAATAATAATAATAATAATAATAAAAATAATAATAATAATAATAATAATAAATATTAAATAATAAGAATAATTCTGATAATAATAAATTTAAATAATTATACTAAATAATAATAATAATTATGATAATAACAAATATTAAATGATAATAATAATGAATATTAAATAACAATAAAGATTCAACGCCATAGCATTCAGGGGCACGTTCACACAACCAACCGAGGACGACCAACCATACTAACAATGAATGCATTATATACATTAGTTTTAATACGCAATTGTGGGAAAACAATGAGCTCACTATGCTAGTGTTTTGCTAGACGTTCACTGTTCATCAGGCACAGCCAGTTTGAATTGGAAATAAATGATGGTTTCGTAAAAATAATAATAATAGTAATAATAATAATATTATTACTAGTATTATTGATATTATTACTATCGTTATTATTATTATTGCCGTTATTTTAAATATCGTTATTATTATTATTATTGCCATTATTTTTATCGTCATTATTATTATTGCCATTATTTTTATCGTCACTATTATTATTGCCATTATTTTTTATCGTTATTATTATTATTGCCATTATTTTTATCGTTATTATTATTAATGCCATTATTGTTATCGTTATTATTATTGCCATTATTGTTATCGTTATTATTATTGCCATTATTGTTATCGTTATTATATTGACGGCAGACGACATTTAATTAGTTTACGGTTTTGCAGCGCAATTAGAAAGATGCTGAAGATGCATTACGCAATAATTCAGTCCCCTTACAACTTACAATTACAATTGTAATGAATCATTGGGAAGCAAACCGAGGACTGGGGTGGATGGCTGGATGGATGAAATGACGGATGGTAATAATTTTGGAATTGATTTATCCGATAACGGAGGTCAAAGGATCACTTATAACTCAATCCATCCATCAAAAACAATGTTTTATGCTTGTTTCTTCCTTACGCCCCGTGCCCTACCAACCAAACACAAGACAAGACAAGACAGGACAACTCAAGACAAGACAAGACATGTCAATACGCCTCTTGTGCGGAATCAGTCAATTGTTGAAATTGTTTCAGACAATGTACGAAACGGGACAATGGGAGGAGGAAGAGGAGGAGGAAGATGAGGAGAATGAGAATGGGATTTGAGAAGAAGGAAATGCGGAGCAGGCTGCAGAGGCTGAGGAAGTGGAGTAGGAGGAGTAGGAAGAGGCGGCAGAGGTGGAAGATGGTGCTGCGATGAGCTGTATAGTGCTGTCAGCAAGTGACCCTTTCCGACGCCCTTCCTCCCTCTCCACTTCCTCCTCTCCCTCATCCTCCTCCTCTTTCTCCAGTTCCATCTTTCGATGTATAACGGACAGCAGGCTCCCTCTTTCGACTAACGAAGGCATCTCAGTTCTACTTCCTCTAACGTCCTCTTCAGTCGCCAGATGGCCACCACCCTCCTCTCCATCATCTCCCTCTCCATCCTCATCCCCCTCTCCATCATCCTCTCCATACTCTTCCTCCTCCTTCTCGGCTGCTGCTGCTCTGCCGCATCTTCGACGCGCGCATCTCCTACACGCCGTTGCTATGACGACGGTGAAGCCGAGCGTTGCTAAGCAGCTGAACGCCGTCGTCAAGACAACGAAGACGTCATAAAGTCCGTCGACCCACGTGACGACCCCTGAGGTGACGTCACTCGCCGTCGTCGTCACAGTCGTGCAGTTGATCTGAACGAACAACGATGTGACGTCACTTCCGGTCCTGCGCATGAAACCCAGACACAGTTCGTAGTCGGACGATCGCAAGAGGGTGCCGATGCGACGACTGCGCATGCGCGGCCTCAGCACGACCTGACCTCTGACGTGTCTGGCAGAAGAGACCGGGGTGAGGGTCACCGCGGGGGGAGGAGGATGGGCGAGGAGCAGGCGATGCGTGACGACGTACGTGACGCCGGAAATGGTCGACTCCACATCCGACCACGTGACCGTCACGTGATCGGCTCCGATTGATTGACAGGTGAGGTGCGCCAGTCCATCGTAGACGTGCAGAGTGAACGTCGACTGCGCATGACCGTCGCCGTTTCCCGCCACGCACCTGTATTGGCCGGCGTCACGTGACCTGACGTGGTCGATGACGAGTATGTGTGAGTTCGGAGGTCGTCGTTGTTTGGTGAGGTTGAGACTGGAGCCGTGGATGAGTTTTCCAGTGTGTGAGACCCAATGGATGGATGGTCGAGGGGTTCCAATCGCCACGCAGTCCAAGGTCACGGTCCCGCCAAGGGCGATGTAGAGGTCGGTGTCGAAGGTTGGAAGGATTTCTGGGGGACAGACGGAAGGAGTGATCTGGTGGGAATGGGATGGATCGTGGAAAGAAGAGATGGAGGAGGAGGTAAGATAATTGGGATGAAAAGAGGAGGAGGAGGAGGAGGTTAGAGGAATGGAGGCAGAGGAGGAAGATGACGATGACGATGCAAGATAGAAAGATGTTGAGGAGGAGGAAGGTGAAGATGATGATGAGGAGAACGAATGAATTGAGAGTGGATGGGTGGTAGGGGAGGCGGAAGTGGAACTGGATGAAGTAGAAGACTGCGAGAGGAATTGTCGAGAGGAGGAAGAGGATGAGAGGAAAGCGTTGAAGGAGGATGAGGAGATGTTCGAATGAGAAAAATGAGATGATTGGGAGAATGAAGAAGAGGAGAAGGATGGAGAGATGGAAGAATTGGATGGAGTGGATGATGAAGGTGAGGAGAGGGAGGCAGTGTAGGAAGTGGAAGAAGAGGAGGATGAAGAAGATGGAATAGCATATGGAGAGGAAGGGGAAGAGGAGGATGAGGAAGAGAAAGTAAGAGAAGGGGAAGAGAATGAAGAAGATGTCGAAGTGGAGAAGGTGGAATAGGAATGGGAAGAAGAGGAAAATGAAGCGGAAGTGGAGAGAGTGGAGGAAGTAGAAGAGGATGAGGTGGAGAATGTAGAAGTGGAGGAAGATGAGGAGGAGTGGGAGGTGAAGAAAGGAGACGAAGGAACGGAAGGAATGGAAAATGAGGAAGAGGATGAAGATAAAGTAGGACTTGAAGAGTCATCAGTCTCTACGTAGATGTCTCCTCTGTTGTTGTTGCTGTTGTCTTTGGCGTCAAGGTCAATCGTAGGTCGAGTGTTGTTCCGACGGATGTGTTCCATCATCCAACGTCCCTCGCATTCCATCCTCAGAGAATCTCCATCGAGCAGTAGCGACTCCAGTGACCTCATTGACCTCACCAACTCCTGAGGGAATGACCTCAGGGCGTTACCATGGAGACGAAGGGTCGTGACCTCTGGGCTGTCGACGATGGCTCTCTCATCGATGGAGATCAGTCGTCGATTGTTCTCCATTCGAATGACCTTCAGCAAGGTCAGGTTGAAGAGAGCCTCCGCTTCGATGACTCTCAGCTGCGTCAGATTGGAAAGGGTCACGTGGTAGACACCGAACGAGTGAAGGCTTCGACTGGAGAGTCGAACGATTGGGTTCGAATCCAGGACGAGGAGATGTAGTGCGTGGAAGTGGAGAAGCGCCTGAGATGGAACCGCCTGGAGAAGATTCCTCGATAGATCAAGGCGCTGCAGTGAGCTGAGTCCATGGAATGATCCTTGAGGGAGACTGGTCAGATGGTTTCCAGACAGACTGAGCGTTTCGAGAGAGCGGAGACCAAGAAACGCGTCGCTGTTGATCTCATCGATTTGATTATCATCGATGTTGAGTTGTGTTAATCTCTTCAGCCGATTGAAGAGATTCGATCTCAGACAATGAAGTCGGTTCTTCGCAAGAGACAACAATCGCAATTGTTCCAATCCATCAAAGCAGCTCATCTCCATCTCATGGATGACGTTCCTCTCCAGCAGCAGTATCTCCAGACTGCGTTGAATCGATTCAGCCACCCGACAATCGATCAGCATCTCGATTCGATTGAGACTGAGGTCGATGACTCGCAGGTTGATCGATTCATTGAGAGATGAAAGATCTGGAAATTGGTTGATCCTATTCAGGGATAAATCCAGTTGCATCAAGCGATGCATCTTCCCGATTGAATACGATGGACCTAGAGATGCTGGCTGAAGCACAGAGATGGCATTGTCTTGCAGCAGAAGGACCTCCGTCGATTCTGGGAGGTTGTCCGTCAGAGAGGTCAGGCGCCGATGTCGACAGTCGACTGTGGCGAAGTATCCCTTGAAGTGGACGGAGGTCCCGACGCCAGAGAGACAGCTGGACAACGATGAAGGACCCTCGTCGATTAGGTCGACTGGACTTCTATAGCGCCCTGTGTTCCGACTGACTCTGGCTGAGGACAGACGACAGCAAACGCACAGACACACCAACCATCGAAAGCATCGACTCCACCAAACGTTCAACGATTCACTCTGCTGGCGACAAATCATCCTCAGCTATCGACGCAACAACAATCTCAAATTTAATCACAATAATAGTCGTCTGATTAATCGTTTCATTAATCGTAATCAGATAGTAATAATTATTATGTTAGCAATCTTAATAGCAACTGTATTCTAATTAGGAATTACTGTAATCGTGATAGCAAGTGTAACTGAGGAAACGATAATATTGTATCAAAATGACTAATAATATTTTAATAATATTAATAATATCAATAATATTAATAATATTCTATCAAAATGACTAATAATATTTTAATAAACATTAATAATATTGTATCAAAATGGAGTCTTAGGGTAATAATTACCATAAGCATAGAATTAATTTTAGTTACACAAATCTGAAAATTACATATCGCCCCTAAACTTAAATTTGTCAAGTTGTTATTTTCTCGCTCGTGCGACTGACGATGTCTTTGTTGTCCCTCTGTCTGTGTCTCTATCCATGTCCCTGTATATGTCCCTGTCTCTCCCTGCCCCTGTATTTATTCCTGCCTCTCCCTGTTCCTGCATCTGTCCCTGTCTCTCGCTCCCTTTTCTTGACAGTCTGCTAAATATAAAAGAACAGAGTCTGTACAATGAATCTCTATCTCTGTCGAATGACGATGTAACCAAGCAAACACACTCTCCATCCCACCCTCGAGAATAATTATCTCTATTCTCAATTTCAATTCTCTATTCTCAATTTCAGCATCAGCATAAAGATGAGTTTTGATTGGCCCCTTTCCTCCTCCTTCTCCTCTCGTCTTCCTTCTCTTCCTCCTCTTCCACCTCCTCCTCTTCTTCCTCCTCCTCCTCCTATTCCTCCTCCTCATAATCGTCCTCCACCTCCTCGTCCTCCTCCTCTTCCTTTTCCATCTGCACTTCCTGGCTCCTCCTCGTCCTCCTCCTCTTCCTTTTCCATCTGCACTTCCTGGCTTCTCCTCGTCCTCCTCCTCCTCCTCCTTTTCCACCTGCTCCTCCTGCTCCTATTCTTGCTCCTCCACTTCCTCCATATCCTCTTCCTCCCATTTCTTCCACTTTTCTCATCCTTCCATCTCCGTTGTCTATCCAACGGACGATTACCTGATATTGAATCGCCGATGACAATTTTTCTCCACCGTCGCTGCTCAGCTTTCTCCGCTCTCTCGGTTTCTTCTCCGCAACTGATGCTCTGCTTCTGCTGATGCTGCTGCAACTGCTGCCTCTGCTTGCAGAAGCTGATGAGATGGATGAGCCGAGCGTCGCAGCACCCGAGATGCTACTGCTGCTGCTGCCACTGCTGCCACTGCTGGTGGTGGTGGTGGTGGTGGTGGTGGTGGTGGTGGTGTCGGGCGCCTGGACCGGATGTCTTGTTGACACGTGAACACAAAAAGCCCTAATCACCGCGACTTCAATCTACGCCGTTAGTTTCCCTACCATCCGCTAGAGGTGCCGCATCCTACGGCCAATGGACAACAAGGGGAAGGCGATGGAAGGAGAGGATACAAAGAGAGAGAGGATTGGGTTGACCGTTGAGGGAAGGAGGAAGGGGGTATTGGGTTGAGGCGGGAGAGGGAGAGGTTATTGGGAGGGAGGCGGGAGAGGGAGAGGGTTTTGTGAGGAAGGCGGGAGAGGTTATTGGGAGGGAGGCGGGAGAGGGAGAGGGTTTTGGGAGGGAGGCGGTAGAGGGAGAGGATATTGGGTTGAGGCGGTAGAGGGAGAGGGTATTGGGAGGGAGGCGGGAGGAGGAATGGGGATTGGGAGATAGACGGGAGAGGGAGAGGGTATTGGGTTGAGGCGGGAGAAGGAGAGGGGACTGGGAGGGAGGCGGGAGATTCGCCTCTTCGTCTGCTCTACGGTTCATTGAACGATGACATTTGGCGCCATTTATCGGATCTCTTGTCAGTCGCCGACGCTGCTGCTGCTGCTGTGAGGAAACGTTTGGCTCACGGTTGATGAGGCTGGAAGGACGGTCGATGGATGGAGATGCGGAAGCGCAGGCGGAGGAGGCAGAAGTGGATGCGTAAGATCCACGGAGCCAATAAACAACGACGCTCGATTGGATATACAGGAGAGACATGAATAGAGGAAAAGATGCCAAGGAAGTTTCACATAGCAGATGACAAAGAGGAAGGAGGAAGATTAGACGGAGAAAGATGCCAGAAAGGATGGAAGAAGATGCCAGGAAGGATGTAAGAAGAAGGATGGAAGGATGGAAGAATATTCCAGGAAAGATGGAGGAAGAAGGATGGAAGGATGGAAGAAGATGCCAGGAAGGATGGAAGAGGAAGGAAGAAAGGATGGAAGAAGATGCCAGGAAGGATGGAAGAATATGCCAGGAATGATGGAAGAAGAAGGAAGAAAGGATGGAAGAAGATGCCAGGAAGGATGGAAGAAGATGCCAGGAATGATGGAAGAAGAAGGAAGAAAGGATGGAAGAAGATGACAGGAAGGATGGAAGAAGAAGGAAGAAAGGATGGAAGAAGATGCCAGGAAGGATGGAAGAAGATGCCAGGAATGATGGAAGAAGAAGGAAGAAAGGATGGAAGAAGATGCCAGGAAGGATGGAAGAATATGCCAGGAAGGATGGAAGAAGAAGGAAGAAAGGATGGAAGAAGATGCCAGGAAAGATGGAAGAAGATGCCAGGAATGATGGAAGAAGAAGGAAGAAAGGATGGAAGAAGATGCCAGGAAGGATGGAAGAAGATGCCAGGAATGATGGAAGAAGAAGGAAGAAAGGATGGAAGAAGATGCCAGGAAGGATGGAAGAAGATGCCAGGAATGATGGAAGAAGAAGGAAGAAAAGATGGAAGAAGATGCCAGGGAGGATGAAAGAAGATGCCAGGAAGGATGGAAGAAGAAGGAAGAAAGGATGGAAGAAGATGCCAGGAAGGATGGAAGAAGATGCCAGGAATGATGGAAGAGGAAGGAAGAAAGGATGGAAGAAGATGCCAGGAAGGATGAAAGAAGAAGGAAGGAAGGATGGAAGAAGAAGAAAGGACGGATGGAAGAAGAAGGAAGGAAGGATGGAAGAAGAAGAAAGGACGGATGGAAGAAGAAGGAAGGAGGGATGGAAGAAGAAGGAAGGAAGGATGGAAGAAGATGCCAGGAAGGATGGAAGGAGATGCCAGGAAGGATGAAAGAAGAAGGTAGGAAGGATGAAAGAAGAAGGTAGGAAGGATGGAAGAAGAAGGAAGGAAGGATGGAAGAAGATGCCAGGAATGATGGAAGGAGATGCCAGGAATGATGGAAGAAGATGCCAGGAAGGATGAAAGAAGAAGGAAGGAAGGATGGAAGAAGAAGGAAGGAAGGATGGAAGAAGAAGAAAGGACGGATGGAAGAAGAAGGAAGGAAGGATGGAAGAAGATGCCAGGAATGATGGACGAAGATGCCAGGAAGGATGGAAGAAGAAGGAAGAAAGGATGGAAGAAGATGCCAGGAAGGATGGAAGAAGATGCCAGGAAGGATGGAAAAAGAAGGTAGGAAGGATGGAAGAAGATGCCAGGAAGGATGGAAGAAGATGTCAGGAATGATGGAAGAAGATGCCAGGAAGGATGGAAGAAGAAGGAAGAAAGGATGGAAGAAGATGCCAGGAATGATGGAAGAGGAAGGAAGAAAGGATGGAAGAAGATGCCAGGAAGGATGGAAGAATATGCCAGGAAGGATGAAAGAAGAAGGTAGGAAGGATGGAAGAAGAAGGAAGGAAGGAAGGATGGAAGAAGATGCCAGGAATGATGGAAGAAGATGCCAGGAAGGATGGAAGAAGATGCCAGGAAGGATGGAAAAAGAAGGTAGGAAGGATGGAAGAAGATGCCAGGAAGGATGGAAGAAGATGCCAGGAATGATGGAAGAGGAAGGAAGAAAGGATGGAAGAAGATGCCAGGAAGGATGGAAGAAGATGCCAGGAAGGATGAAAGAAGAAGGAAGGAAGGATGGAAGAAGGAAGGAAGGATGAAAGAAGAAGGAAGGAAGGATGGAAGAAGATGCCAGGAAGGATGGAAGAAGATGCCAGGAAGGATGAAAGAAGAAGGTAGGAAGGATGGAAGAAGAAGGAAGGAAGGATGGAAGAAGATGCCAGGAAGGATGGAAGGAGATGCCAGGAATGATGGAAGAAGATGCCAGGAAGGATGAAAGAAGAAGGAAGGAAGGATGGAAGAAGAAGGAAGGAAGGATGGAAGAAGAAGAAAGGACGGATGGAAGAAGAAGGAAGGAAGGATGGAAGAAGATGCCAGGAATGATGGAAGAAGATGCCAGGAAGGATGGAAGAAGATGCCAGGAAGGATGGAAGAAGAAGGAAGGAAGGATGGAAGAAGATGCCAGGAAGGATGGAAGAAGAAGGAAGGAAGGATGAAAGAAGATGCCAGGAAGGATGGAAGAAGAAGGAAGAAAGGATGGAAGAAGATGCCAGGAAGGATGGAAGAAGATGCCAGGAAGGATGGAAGAAGAAGGAAGGAAGGATGGAAGAAGAAGGAAGGAAGGATGGAAGAAGATGCCAGGAAGGATGGAAGAAGATGCCACGGACAGAGAAGGAAGAAGGAAAGGAAGGAGAAAGATTCTGAGAAATATGAAAGAATATGCCAGACATAGAAACTGAAGATGCCAAAGATAAAAGAGATAACTAGCAGCTGCGAAGAAGGAAGATGAAGGAAGATGTGAATAACGAAAAAGATGTGAGACATAGAAGAAGGGAGATGCCAAGAGTGAAAAAGGTGCGAGGAAGAAGATGCTGGCTGGCAGAAAGAGTTGAGGATTTATATGGATGCGAAATTGAAAGAGATTGATGAATGGATGGATGGAGAGAGAGCGATAGGAGAGAGAGAGGTGGTGAGAGAGACAAAGAGAGACAGAGGCAGAAAGAGAGGTAGAGGCAGAGAGACAGAGAGATAGGGAGAGATAGAGAAAGAACGATAAAGATAGACAGAGTGACAGAGAGTAGGAGGAAGGGAGGAATCTCCTATGCCGAGAGAAACAGAGAAAAAGGTAGATATGTATATATAATTATAGAGAGATAGTGAGAGAGAGAGAGAGAGAGAGAGAGAGAGAGAGAGAGAGAGAGAGAGAGAGAGAGAGGAGAGAGAGTGTGCGTGTGCATGTGTGTGTGTGTGTGTGTGTGTGTGTGTGTGTGTGTGTGTGTGTGTGTGTGTGTGTGTGTGTGTGTGTGTGTGTGTGTGTGTGTGTGTGTGTGTGTGTGTGTGTGTGTGAAACAGAGACAGACAGACATACAGATAGACAAACGGACATACAGTCAGAGACAGAGACAGAAAGACGATGACGTGTGTTATGAAGCCAATGATGATAAGAAGAAGTAAGAAGCGATTTTCTTTCTCTTTATTTCCTGTTTTTCGCCGACGGCGATTGAAGAACAACGGAAGGAATAAAAAATAAATTATTCGATTCTTCAGTTCCTCGACTGGAATTGTTTCAAATTCTCATTTGTTCTATTGTCTGGAAGAGAGGAGGAAGGGAGGATGAAGGAGAGGACGAGAGGAGGAAGGGAGGATGAAGGAGAGGACGAGAGGAGGAAGGGAGGATGAAGGAGAGGACGAGAGGAGGAAGGGAGGATGAAGGAGAGGACGAGAGGAGGAAGGGAGGATGAAGGAGAGGACGAGAGGAGGAAGGGAGGATGAAGGAGAGGACGAGAGGAGGAAGGGAGGATGAAGGAGAGGACGAGAGGAGGAAGGGAGGATGAAGGAGAGGACGAGAGGAGGAAGGGAGGATGAAGGAGAGGACGAGAGGAGGAAGGAAGGAGCGGTGGATGGGTGGAATGAACGTAGGAAGGGAGAGGGAAGAGAGGAGGAGAAAGAGGATGGAGCAGAGAAGGAGAAGGAGAAGGAAAGACAAAGGGAAGATTAAAATCGGAGGAAGATTAGTGGAGGACGCCGTTTGTTCGTCTGCTGTAGCTGCTTTTGTTACTACTGCTGCTGCTGCTGCTGCTGTTGGTGTTTAGGGGCAAAGGAAGAACTGAAGGAGGAAGATGAAAGATTTAGAGGAATGGACGGAAAGTCGAATTAGAGACCGAGTCTAATAAGGCGATCAGAGAGCACACGGATGGCCAGAGGGAGGGAGCGAGCGAGGGAGGGAGAGAGGGATTGGTGGATAGAGACTGGGACGGAGGAAGGAGGGGCGGGTGCATGCCCGTGTGGAGGGAGGGAGGGAGGGAGGAAGAGAGGGAAGGAAGGAGAGGGAGGGATGGAGGACATAGGCGATGAGGAGGAGGTGAAGGCTAATATAGGATGGAGGCAGTTGAGGAGAGGATGCAAAAGAAGAGCAGAAAAAGTTGAGAGAATAAAGCGCCAGTGTGAAAGAGAGAAGAGGTGGAGGATGGGGCGGAGTTGGTGGTGGTGGAGGATGAGGATGAGGAAGCAATATAGGGCTGCTGGAATGACTCCGAATGAAGGATTTTTTAATGAAGAGAAGAGAAAGAGAAGAGAGATTGAATATAAAGAGAAAGAACGTACAGTGGAAACGAGAATGAGATGAGGACTGAAAATGCAATGAAGGAAGGAAATGAGAACATAAAGCTGGAATAGAAAGCGAATCATTGCATACATGAGGATGGAGGCAGAGAATGGAAGAGGACGAAGCAATGACCTCAAGAGGATGGTGGGAGAAGGAGGATAGAGGAAGGAACGGATGATCATCTAAAGGATCTAAAGGACTGAAGAAGAGGTTGGAGGAGGATGAGGATCTGGAAAGGAGATGGAGTGAACTCAAATAGGATTCAAACAAGGAGAATAGAATTTTATGAAGAATACGAAGGTTTCTGAATAGATTACCTTAAAGGTGCGCTATATAAAAAACTCATTAATAGTAATAATAGTAATAATAATAATAATAATAATAATAATAATAATAATAATAATAATAATAATAATAATAATAATTTAAAATAAATAAATAAAAAAAATAAAAAAAATAAAATAATAATAATAATAATAATAATAAGAGAGTTAACCCATGCCTGGGTTCGCATCGGCCGCCCCTGTCTACTGGTACCACTGGATCCATGGGTCTTCCTGGTTCTGTGGCCGCCGCAACACAAGCGGACCCCGAACCTGACCTAACTACGCAAAGTCGGTCGGTTGACGTCCCGGATACACTGGCCCCGAGGCCCACGAGACCAATGCAGCACCCATGCCTCTCAAGAGGTCTTCTCAGACATATCCCACGGGGTGCAAGATCTGTGGCTGGACGCCTTCTTACTAACTTATTGGAATCCATATTGCAGAACCCCGAGGCCACTGAAGGATGGCGACGCCTCTTCACCTTCGGAGCGGGGACTTTGGAAGTGCCATTGAGAGGCGGTCGGCGCCGCAACCTAACGTCTGTCATCAAGAAGCGCGCCGATGACTTTCATTTGAGATGGTCGACTCTCGCTGATACCCTATTCGAGTCAGACGTGGATACCACTATCAGACGCAAACCTCCGGACATGGATGGGAAGCGGGCGCTTGCGTCGGCGGTGGCCGCCAAGTTGGAGGATGGTAATGTCAGTGCTGCGGCCCGTATCCTCTGCTCCGACGACACTCCTGCTCCGATCAATGAAGAAACGTTTGAAGCTCTGCGACAAAAGCACCCGGCGCCGCCACCTGACCGCCCCGCCATCTTCCGCTCGTCATCAAGCGCGCCGTTCCAGGCCACTGAGCTGGAGATACGTGCATCAATACGGTCTTTCCCCATGGGCTCGTCAGGCGGTCCGGATGGTTTGCGCCCTCAGCACGTCGCGGAACTCTTGAGCGATCCGGACGCAGGACCTGGGCTACTGAAGGCGACGACCGCATTCATCAACCTACTTCTGGCCGGCACCTGCCCTCAAGAATTTCGTTCCATCTTATTTGGAGGAACTCTTTTCGCCCTTCGCAAGAAATGTGGCGGCCTAAGACCGATAGCCATTGGATATGTCTGGCGCAGACTCGCATCTAAATGCGCCAACGCATTTGCCATTCCGCGTGTCACGCCGTACCTGACCCCTAAACAACTTGGGGTGGGAGTATCCGGAGGCTGCGAGGCTGCGATCCATGCTGCCAGACGATTCTTGAAAAATATGGGCACAGAGTCAATATTGGTCAAGCTTGACATCTCGAACGCATTCAATAGCCTACATCGTGATTCCATGCTAGCGTCGGTTGATGTAATCATCCCTGAATTGGCCGCATACTGCCACCTTGCCTACGCCGAGACGACTTCTCTACAATTCGGCAAGTTTAATATACTATCGCAGGAAGGTTCGCAACAGGGCGATCCATTGGGACCTCTACTGTTCTGTCTACCGCTACAACCAATTCTAACCAGCCTTCTGTCTCCCTTGGCTTTTGGATATCTCGACGACCTCACCCTTGGCGGAGACCCTGAGGTGGTGGAGGCTGACGTGGATTCGATCGAAGAAGGATGCTCGCGTCTTGGCCTCAGACTCAACCGCACCAAATGCGAGCTCATCGCGTCCGACTTCGAATTCAACATCACAAACCGAGGAGCCCTTCAACAATTTGCCCGGGTCGGTCCCAATACGGCCATGCTTCTTGGAGCTCCACTTACCTCGACGGAAGCCCTCCTGTCGGCTCTTGACAGATGCGTCACCGACCTCAGGATCGCGTTCGACAGATTAGTATTCGTCGCCAAGCAGGACGCTCTCTTGATCCTGAGATGCTCGCTTGGCTCGCTGAGGCTGATGCACCTATTGAGATGCACTCCTTGCCACGATCACCCTCGACTACAAGATTACGACGAGCTGCTAAGAGGAGGAATGGAACGGGTATTTAACATCACGTTGACCGACGACCAATGGTTGCAGGCCTCCCTTCCAATCAGTTTAGGGGGACTGGGAGTTAGAAGGGTGTCTTCGTTGGCACTTCCAGCCTTTTTGGCTTCTGCCGCTGGCACCCTCTCCATCCAGTCTCTCATCCTGGGAGCGGCCTGGAACATTGATGATGAATCATCCGATTCCGCGCGGTCCGAATGGATGCGGATTACCGAGACAGGAGATCCAACGGAGTTTCCAGGTCACAAGCAGTCATTGCTGGACAAGCCGCTGTTGCTTAAGATGGTCCTATCCATCGAGTCAAGACTACAAGACCCATACGATCGAGCACGACTAAAGGCTTCAATGGCTCCACACGCATCTGATTGGCTACACGCCCTTCCACTGACCGCTTTCGACCTCAGACTGAGCGACGAGGCTGTGAGAGTTGCTGTAGGCCTTCGTCTGGGTGCGGCCATATGTGAGCCGCACACGTGTGTATGTGGCGCCGCAGTTTCAGCAAGGGGCTCCCATGGTCTATCTTGCTCGCTTGGATTCGGTAGACAGGCAAGACACAGCACTATCAACGACCCTGTCTACCGAAGTCTTAATAGAGCCGGAGCTCCGGCAATCAAGGAGCCGTCGGGCCTCACGAGGTTGGACGGGAAAAGACCGGACGGCCAGACTCTCATCCCTTGGAGCAACGGGAGGGCGTTGATTTGGGACGCGACCGTGGTGGACACGGTGGCCGCCTCGTACGTCCACGAGAACGCGACCGAAGCTGGGAGAGCAGCAGAGAAAGCCGCCACAAGGAAAATTTCAAAGTACTTAGACCTTCAGAAAACATACATCTTCGTCCCCTTAGCCGTGGAAACAATGGGGCCAATCAACAACGAGGGCCTCGCCTTTGTGTCCGAGATTGGACGCCGGCTTTCGAAATTATCTGGAGATATACGTGAAACGGGTTTTCTTTTCCAAAGCATTTCAATCACTATCCAGCGCTACAACGCCGTTGCCTTCCAGGGCACCTTGTCTGGATTTCCCGGGGCCATGGACCGGCCACCCTAAACAAACTAAAATTTATATGTAAAAACTAAATCGTAACTGTATAATAATAATAATAATAATAATAATAATAATAATAATAATTTGCTTATACATGTAGAGGCACCTTTGCATCACACCCCGGGAACGAGGACCATGCACTCCAGGCTTGACAACACAATGTAGACCTATCCGCTTTTAGTTCAGTTTATCGCCTGAAGAGAATGAAATGGTTTGCTCAAAAGACGAATGAGGATGTAGAAGGATGTCGGAGGATGCAAGAGGATGAGGGAAAATGAGAGGATCTCAGAGGATGAGTGAGAATGAGGGAGAATGAGGGAGAATGAGTGAGAATGAGTGAGAATGATGGAGGAAGAGTGAGAATGAGTGAGGATGAGGGAGAATGACTGAGAATGAGGGAGAATGAGGGAGGATGAGGGAGGATGTCGTCTGAATATCAGCTCAATGTGTCTTCGCTGCTTAACTGTCTCCATCTGTGAACGTGACACTGGAGTTCAATCAGCCTCTGACCGATTTCTCCCGTAGCCGTCTCTCTTCTTCCTCTGTCTTTCTTTTTTGTCTTCCTCGGTTGTCTCATTTCACTGTCTACATCATCTGCCAGAATGACCACTCTCATCTTTTGTCCTCATCCTTTGTCTCATCTTTTGTCCTCATCCTTTGTCTCATCTTTTGTTCGCATCCCTTGTCTCATCTTTTGTCCTCATCCTTTGTCCTATTCCTTTGCCCTCCTCCTTTGTCTCATCTATTGTCCTCATCCTTTGTCCTATTCCTCTGCCCTCCTCCTGTTCTTCCACTTCTTTAACCCTCATCTGCCTCTTCCTCTGCCTACTTCCCATTCGTTTCCCTCTTCTTCTTACTTCCCACTCCTTCTTTCCTTCCATCCACATATTCTTCTTCCTCCACCCTCCTCCTATTCAGTCCCACCTCCTCCTCTTCTTCTTCCTCTTCCTCTTCCTCTTCTTCCTCCGATGCAAATCGTCCTCCGTAGTCTACTCCTCCAGTTGATGAATTAACATGGTAGAACAGCAGCAGCGATCTCTAATGGCCGCCGCTCTAGCACTGACTATCCATCCATCGAGTGCACGAGCACTGAAGAAGAGAACAACTGGCGCCACCTATCAGCCACGATTGATGAACACAGAACACTCGGTCAGTCCTCCTCCTCTGGGCTGCAGTCAAGGGACGCAGCACCAGGATATATGCTATACGTCATCGCCCACGTGGTCAAAGTATATAATATATCTTAGAGAATTTCCCATCAAAAACACAAAAACCACATCAGCACACTACAGCTGGGATCGGCGCTGCAACCAAGTCCACTATAATTACTAGCCAAAGTTTGCTGCCAAACTGAGTTTTATTTAAGAAAAATCGATGTTGTAAGAGAGGAATTACAGCAGTCGAGTTTGGAATGAACGATTGAAACCTTATATATATATATATATATATATATATATATATATATATATATATATATATATATATATATATATATATATAGTGGACGGAGCTTCCTTAGGAGCTTCCCGTGTTAAGCTGCCCGGTGACGTTGAGGCATTGGAAAGTGTAATAAAGAGCAGGAAACAAGAGTTTATGAAGAGATTAACTGCGGAGCTACGGCGTATGTTTTTTTTATAAAAGTTGTCGAGTCATGTCGAAACTGTAAACTCATTTTTATAAAATAATAGACATTTTAGAGAATGGTCTAAAATCGCTTACGAATGAGATGTTATTTCTTGCTGTTTTTCGTCTGCACTTTTGGCTACAAATCTTTCAGATTCGCCATTTTCCTTCACCGCACGATACCTCAGCACAAACCACGTGATCCCACCGGCCTGTGTCAAGCAATGTTACATAGACCTACTGCATATTTTTATATCTCTCGCTCATTTATCAAGCGCTTCCTTACGAGAATGATGAATGTTGAAGCTGAAGATGACAGCGACGTCAAATTGGATTGCATCTGAAGGGGTCGGTCATTGAGCTGACACATTTCAAACTAATCAATCAATCAATCAATCAATCAATCAATCAATCAATCAATAAATCAAATATTTTTACTTTGCAACCATAGTATACATGACACGTTTACACATCTTGCTCATTGGTTACAAAAAAGGAGGCCATAAAGAGATAAAATAATCCCGATGTCTAGGGACACCAACTAATATATTGAGTTGACGATGTGAGGTGGCCATGACGAAATCCTTGCACAATCAACATAACCTAGTGATTGACAAAATTTACAAAGCACAATCAAGTAACTTATGCTAAAAAACGGAAGAGAAAACACAACAAAATAAATGGAAACTGGAAAGCTCAACGCTGCTGAGTCACAAGCAATTATGAAAAAGAACAAAAACTTAACTAAGGTGCCGAACGCAGACCTACTGCAATGCATACATTGAACGAACAGTACTTTACCTTTGTTAGTTACATTCTATTACAAAGTCGCTAAATTTCTTCTTAAAAGACCAAATACTGGGGCTCAATCGTATTTCCCTTGGAATTTTTTTCACAAGTGTTGATCCCAGTAGATTAAAGAGAAAAAGGGTGTGTTAGTGCGAGCATAGGTTCGGCGATACGAAAAAGAGTATCTTGTAAAATGAGAATGAACCAGGGATGAGAGCTGAAAATAATTGTTGTAGGCTATATACTTGTAGCCTATAGGTGGCAGGAGGCTTCGGTAAAACCGGTATATAAATTCCCCTATTTGAAATCTGGTCTAGTTTTAGAATTTTAAGGTTGATTAATATGCGGGCTGTATGAGAGCCATACGGAGCTCCCACCACAAGACGAACAGCTCTTTTTTGCAAAACATTTACTCTATGTAATCTTGAAGAGGCCCACACCATGTTACAATAAGGGAGATATGGATGGACTAAAGAAAAGTATAGTTTGATTCTAATGCTAGGTGGTAAAATGTAAGCAATTCGTGTCATTACTCTGATATTTTTTGCAATTTTGAAGCGATATGAGCAATATGTTCATACCATGTTAAATGACTATCAACGTAGACTCCTAGAAATTTAGTAGATTCTACAGAAGTGAGAGAGATGCCGTTAATTTTTAATTTAAATTCTCCCTGGAGGATTTTTTCCTATGCGATTTAAACAGGATGTATATATGGTTAGTTTTTTCCAAGTTTAAAGACAATTTGTTTGATTTAAACCAATCGGCAACGAGATCAAGCTCCACATAATATCACATTTATGATTTGAAAATGTGTATGTAAGCAAGACAGAGGGTTCATGAAAGATATCTTATCGGTTGATGAATCGGAGGCTGTCAAAGCGAAGACATATAGGACTAAAGTTATACCTGCCCATAACCTAACCTTAACCCCAACCCTGGCCCTTTATAGTGCTGGGGTGAGGACAGACAGCTGAACTTGAAACGCAGAGCAATTAAGTCACGATCCCGATTGCAGACCGAGACGCAAGAGAATCTTAGAATATACCAGAATTGTCGTCATTACCAGGCTGAAGACTGAGGACTGAAGACTGAGGACTGAAGACTGAGGACTGAAGACTGAAGACTGACGACTGAAGACTGAGGACTGAAGACTGAAGACTGAAGGCTGAAGACTGAAGACTCTAAAGACGGAAGTGTCTGAAGAAAGTGAGAAGCAATAATGTCATGGGAAATTATTTTTGAAGCATCATCAAAATCCTGGCGAAGGAAAGCGAAGGCGAAAGAGTTCGAATGAAATGCCATCTTGACCAGTGTTATTTTAGTTAATTAACACTGATCTTGACCAGTGTTATTTTAGTTAATTAACACTGATCTTGACCAGTGCTATTTTAGTTAATTAACACTGATCTTGACCAGTGTTATTTTAGTTAATTAACACTGATCTTGACCAGTGTTATTTTAGTTAATTAACACTGATCAATCAATCAATCAATCAAATAAATTTATATAGCGCCCCTTCAAGATCTCTACTCAGAGGCGCTCCCAACCCAGGCCTGGTCAAAGAGAAAGGTCTTAAGAAGACGGTAGAAAGAGCCAGCAGAGTCACGGGGAAGCGAACGGAGAGCCGCAGGGAGGCCATTCCAGATAGCTGGACCCACCACGGAAAATGCTCTTCGCTGCATAGTAGCGGTACGACAAAAAGGGACAAGATAGTCACCGCGGGCAGCTGACCGCAGCGAACGACGGTCCAGAGAAGCGGAGACTGGAGTAAAAAGCTCACATAGGTAGGATGGAGCTTGAGACAGAATGCAGCGCCAAGCTATAGACGAAACTCTATAAGCAATGCGTTGCTGCAGTGGGAGCCAGTGGAGGTCGTCCCTCATGAAGGCAGAAACGTGAGCAAACCGGGAGATGCCACCAACCAAGCGTGCTGCAGATCGAAGGACCCTAACCAAGGAGTTCAGACGGACCTGTGGGAGGCCAACATAAAGAGAGGAGCAGTAATCTAAGCGGCTGCAAACAAAGGCATGGACAAGAGTAGAAGATGCACTGAATGATCTTGACCAGTGTTATTTTAGTTAATTAACACTGATCTTGACCAGTGTTATTTTAGCTAATTAACACTGATCTTGACCAGTGTTATTTTAGTTAATTAGCACCGATCTTGACCAGTGTTATTTTAGCTAATTAACTTTTTTAGTTAATTAACACTGATCTTGACCAGTGTTATTTTAGCTAATTAACACTGATCTTGACCAGTGTTATTTTAGTTAATTAGCACCGATCTTGACCAGTGTTATTTTAGTTAGTTAACACTGATCTTGACCAGTGTTATTTTAGTTAATTAGCACCGATCTTGACCAGTGTTATTTTAGTTAATTAACACTGATCTTGACCAGTGTTATTTTAGTTAATTAGCACCGATCTTGACCAGTGCTATTTTAGTTAGTTAACACTGATCTTGACCAGTGTTATTTTAGTTAATTAACACCGATCTTGACCAGTGTTATTTTAGTTAATTAACACTGATCTTGACCAGTGTTATTTTAGTTAGTTAACACTGATCTTGACCAGTGTTATTTTAGTTAATTAACACTGATCTTGACCAGTGTTATTTTAGTTAATTAACACTGATCTTGACCAGTGTTATTTTAGTTAGTTAACACTGATCTTGACCCAATAATCCTAGCCTGAAGGGAAAGAAGACTGATCTTGACCCACCTCCGTCCATCATTCGTTTCTCATTAAAATCATTTCGATGGGAAGGTCGTTTGAAAGAATTCATAAGTCAAAATTAAGAAGAGGAATAAACGAAGCAGACGACGGGTTCAGCTATAAACAACGAAGGCTACAGTGTTGAACAGACGCGTCATGAGATGCATGGCTTTCAAGAACCCAGCTTTATGAATGCTTTCACACTTGCGTTATGAATGCTTTCACACTTGCGTTATGAATGCTTTCACACTTGCGTTATGAATGCTTTCACACTTGCGTTATGAATGCCTTCACACTTGCGTTATGAATGCTTTCACACTTGCGTTATGAATGCTTTCACACTTGCGTTATGAATGCTTTCACACTTGCGTTATGAATGCTTTCACACTTGCGTTATGATAGCTTTCACACTTGCGTTATGAATGCTTTCACACTTGCGTTATGAATGCCTTCACACTTGCGTTATGAATGCTTTCACACTTGCGTTATGAATGCTTTCACACTTGCGTTATGAATGCTTTCACACTTGCGTTATGAATGCTTTCACACTTGCGTTATGAATGCTTTCACACTTGCGTTATGAATGCTTTCACACTTGCGTTATGAATGCTTTCACACTTGCGTTATGAATGCTTTCATACTTGCGTTATGAATGCTTTCACACTTGCGTTATGAATGCTTTCACACTTGCGCTATGAATGCTTTCACACTTGCGTTATGAATGCTTTCACACTTGCGTTATGAATGCTTTCGCACTTGCGTTTTGTCATCGGAAACCGACGAAGACGCAGATTCATGGAGTGATGTCTTCTTCGCTTTGACATCAACCGATGATTCATCAGCCGATGATAAGATTTCTTTCGTGAACCATCTGTTCTCGTTTTTTTCGTCCGCCACCTCCTCCTGCTCCTCCTCCTTCTCCTCCTCCTTCTCCTCCTCCTCCTCCTTCATCTCCTCCTCCTCCTCCTCCTCCTCCTCCTCCTCCTCTCTTCATCATTCTCTATTATATAAAAGACAATTGTTATTGTACGTGATTTCCTTTGCTCGGATTTCGTTCGCAGCATAATTTACAGTGTTCGTCATTTCTTTTTCAAATACGACTTCTCATTGTATACGTCATATTCTTAGGCAATTATTATATTGAAGCTAAGTGCAGGGAAGAAGCTTATTCACGAGCACTGCTTTATATCAGAGATCGGTGTCCATTTGGAGGCTAGACCCGAGTTATTAGATGAACAAGGAGAGGACCGAGAAGGGGACATCTAGGTCAGCTGCTGCTGCGGTGAGTTTAGACTCAGCAGCAGAAGTGCAGGAAGGAGGAGGAGGAGGTGGGCAGCCAGCCGTGACATCTAGGCAGTCGTTCATTTGCAATTAGCATAAATGGAAAATCATGCACTGAGCAGAAGAAGAAGAAGAAGAAGAAGGAGGAGGAGGAGGAGAAGGAGGAGGAGGAGGAGAAGAAGAAGAAGACACACACACACACACGCACGCACGCACGCACACGCACGCACACGCACACGCACACACACACACACGCACGCACGCACACATACGCACACACACACACACGCACGCACACACACACACACGCACGCACGCACGCACACACACACACTATATACTCCATAATATACAGTACATATAGCCATGTATATAGACTATATAATTATATATACAGTGCATATTTGTAGCCTATATTTTATATATATATATATATACACACACAATTATATATAGATATATGTTTGCATAATAGAGCTGATTTTGAGACATTGTTGGTGGCTTACAGTATATAAAAGCAAGGAAGGCAATCTGTAGAAAAATGCCACACAGACTTTCGCCTAAGGACCAATAAATAGATGCACAGGACTGGAAAGTATTAATTAAACGTCGTGTGTCTAGTTTGGGCAGCCATGCAACGCAGCGCCCCTAGCGGTCAGATAGTATCAAGTGCATTGCAATTTATGATACCCATGAAGAAACATCACAGTTTAATAACCGGCGTAAAAACTGAACCGTGGCGATGCCTATGGGCGGAAGATAACACTGCGGCAGAAGATAACACTGCGGCAGAAGATAACACCGCCTGAGCAATTTTTCAACTAACTTCTATTCTCGTGTAGACCTGCATAGATAATTCAATGACTGAGAATCTTATTTTAATATTTAGTGGAGAAAGTCTGAAAATTTTCTCTCGGAAAGAATATTCAAGAATATTCTACGGAAATGAATATTTCAGATGTTTCATTGAAGAAAACACTTGAACACTATTTATTGTCTGTACGTTCTTACAAAATTATTCGGCAAATTTAAATTTACCGGAGAATATTTATATATTTATCTGAATTGTCTCACTATACATGGAGACGATTTTTTCTAAACGATAACATGAGTCTATGTCAGATACAATGCAATACAATACAATGAGCACATCTTGTATGTCAGATACAATGCAATACAATACAATGAGCACATATTCCACGTGGTGCACATTTCTGAATTTGTCCTTTGAAAATAATTTTAAAGAATTGTACAGAAGTAAAAAATGTGGGTATAATGTATATATTTTTCTCTAAATTGAATATGATTAAAAATTTTGCCTTTAAGGATAATATTAGAATTATACGTTCTTCTAAAGAGCAATATTGGATAGTTTCCACTGAAGGCCCCCTCCTCCCTTCCGCCGGAGACTATTTTCCTTCGGGAGATTATTAATGCGACGGGAGATTCTGCGTGAGATTATTGCGTGTGTGCTGTTTGATGGTCGATGGCGTCGGTTGATGTCAGAGATCAGAGAAGATCAGAGAAGATCGAAGGAAGAGAGTAGGATATGGACTGGAGGAGGAGGAGGAGGAAGAGACGGAGGAGGAAGAGACGGAGGAGGAGGAGGAACAGGAGGAGGATGTTGGATTCGATCTTCTGTCTCATTCGATTTCTGACGTTAGATCGATCATCTCCTCTCCTCCTCCTTCTCCTCCTTCTCTGCCTCCTTCTCCTCCTTCTCCTGATCCACCTCCTTCTCCTCTTCCTCTTCCTCCTCCTTCTCCTCCTTCTCTGCCTCCTTCTCCTCCTTCTCCTGATCCACCTCCTTCTCCTCTTCCTCTTCCTCCTCCTTCTCCTCTTCCTATTTCTCCTTCTTCTCCTCTTCCTCTTCCTCCTTCTCCTCTGACCTATATTATCATTTATCAATTATCAATTATCATGCATCCAGTCGTTTCTTTCCAATTCCAATTCCACTTCCTTCATCGCCTTGCAAGACACTTGCTATCTTCATCAGTCCAAAAACAACAGGGACAACAACAACAACAACAGCAATAAACAACAAAACAAGAAATAACAACAGCAACAGCAATGGCAGCAACAATGACAACGGCAACAATGAATAATAAAAAAGATATGTAAACAACAGCAAATCAGCAACCGCAGCACCAGGAACAATAGGCAACATAGCAAAGACAACACTGCAACAGTAACACATCGACAACAACAACAACAGCCCCGACTGATAATTCCACAAGCATTGTATATCTTCTGTTTCCTGCTTCCAATTCAGTTCTGCGTCTAAACATCTGGTCCCACATCCGCTGTTAGTAGCACAGCTGCAAACCAAGCAATGCATCTGTACGTTATCATATAATTATATATATATATATATATATATATATATATATATCGTGTATCGACCAAGAATGCATGTACAGGGTGGGCCAAAAAATACCCCCCAAGTTTTTTGCCAATATCATGACCAAAAGTAGGAATTTCGAAATAAAATTTTACCGGTTTATAGACAATAATATTCATATTTACACATCATGGCCAGATTTCATAAAAATATTTCAAACGGAACAAAAGTTATATCACTTTTAGTTAGGCCACCCACCGTTTTTTGACGATTCAAAAACGTAACGCAACAAAAAGTAAAAAAAAACCGATTTTGTTAAGTCACATCTCAAATAACTGTTGTCAAATTAACTCGATAATGTTTCACAACTTGTGTTCAATGTGCCCACGACCAGTGCCAAAACTTCTTCTGAGTCTCTTTGCAAGGCTCTTGATAGCCCTATTGATGCGTTCCAAAGGCAAATCTTCCCATATCAACTCCAATGCGCTCGTCAATTCTCTTACTGCTCTTGATTTTGGTTGCAAATTGTGATATTCCCTAGCATAGCTCTCCGCAATTGATTACCAATCCATCGGGTTCAACTCCGGAGACTTGGAGCCATTGACTTTCTCAATGAAACCAGAGCAATCAACATTGAGCCGATTTCCTTTCATTTTGCGGCAAATCTCTTAACTCTCAGTTTAACTCTTAATTTTTGCGCTCTCACTGTTTATCAGAGTAAAAGTTGCTCAGAGCGTTATATCTCCAGGATCTTGATCAAGAGGTGTCTGAATGTACATTTTGACTGTCATTGAGACTTTGGCCATTTTCATTTTTTTTAGAAATTTGAATTTCATTGCCTTAATAGCAAAATTATGAATCTGACAGATTTCTTATTTACCAACTTGATTGTCATCTTGCTAAGTGACTTCACAGTTACGAGCAGCTACGCCGGTGCCCTGTTTCTTTTTAAAATAGTAATAACAATGATCATCTATAATATCAAGGCTATTTGATAACAATTATTTGAGATGAGACTTAATAAAATCGTGTTTTGTTACTTTTTGTTGCGTTACGTTTTTTAATCGTCAAAAAACGGTGGGTGGCCTCACTAAAAGTGATATAACTTTTGTTTTGTTTGAAATCTTTCGATGAAATCTGGTCATCATGTGTAAATATGAATTGTCTTTAAGACAGTAAAATTTCATTTCTAAATTCTTACTTTTGGTGAAGATATTGACAAAAACCGTATGGGGGTGTCTTTTTTGCCCAACCTGTATATATATATATATATGTATATATGCATGCACTGGAACTATCCCACATCATGATCCTACGAGATATATATATAATAGATGGAATTTATATGCGTGCTTGTATAATGAATACATGTATATATGTACAATGTATATACGGCTACTTTCGCTGTCGTCGTCCGTGGCCATAAACCCGCAGCAGAAGCAGCAGCAGCAGCAACAGAGGCAGCAGCAGCAGCAGCAGCAGCATCATCATCCTCGTCGTCGTCAGTCGTCTTTCGTTGAATAGAGTTTCGGTGACGACGAGAGACGACGACGATGTTTCGCGTTCTTTGTCTTCTCACCACCGTCGCACAACCCTTCTCTTCCTCCGTATCATACTACTCCTCCTTCCTACTCCTCCTCCTTCTCTTCCTTCTCCTCCTCCTACTCCTTCCTCCTCCTCTCATGGTCCGTCGTCATCTTCGTCATGTCGCCCTCGGGGGCCATAGCAGGCCCTGGTCGCCTCCTCCTCCTCCTCCTCTCCTCCTCCTCCTCCTGATCAGCTGTAGGCCTTGGTACTCGGCCCCTGCCCCTGCCTCAGCCCCTGCCTCTGCCTCTGTCTCCTTCATGTACCGACGAAGCAAATCCTCTCCATGCAGCATTCCACCGTCAAGCAAACCATTTCGAAGAAGCGTCTCCTCCTCCTCCTCCTCCTCCTCCTCCTCCTCCTCCTCCTCCTCTGCTGCTGCTGCATGCCGTCACCGCCGCCAACTCAGTTGAGTGTCGTTAATATTTGAAAAGCCGGAACCAGTTCTCCTCCCCTCCCTCTGCCCTCTTCTCCTCACCTCTCCTCCTCCTCTTCCCTCCTCTCATCTCCTGGTTACGAGAGGCAGAATAAATATCCATTTACCCGATGGTCTGGAATGAGGGCTGTTGCTTGCGATACATGAAGTGACTATAGCGCACGATAAGTAGACATAGTCTGCAGATATACGGAGGAGACAGAGAGCAGACTGCGCCAGTCACAGTCGAAGTCTCTCCATCTATTCATCTCTCCTCCATCCATTCCCAGGATGCTTTGCACTGTCGACACCACGTGATCTCGACACAGGGTGTTCCATAATTTAGGTCTTGCCATACATAGGCCTACAGGATGTCTACTATTTCCTGCGCTTGGCTTCACACAGGCTGTCTCAAACGCTTCGGCAGCGCACACGGCGGCGCACAGGGTGTCTGTCGATGCGACTAATCCTCCACACAACGCATTAAGTGTCACAGTCTCTGATCCTCTGGATTTCAACCTGATTGGCTTTGCTGAGCCGTCGGATTTCATGCGGTCGTCGACGACGACATTAGACAACGGATTCAGACGAATAAATCTTTAATAATTTGTCCATTTCAAGCGATGTAACTGCAGCACAACACTTTCCCAGATGTCGCGTCGTCTATAATTATTGAGAGTCGCTGCTTAGAGTTATTGCACATTGTAGCTACTCTAATATATACAATCATATACTACATATACATACATATAAATATAATTATATGTTGTAATATACATATACATATAAAAGAAAAACTATATATATACATGCATATATATATATATATATATATATATATATATATATATATATATATATATATATATATATATAGTTCCGCAGCACATGGTGTCCCTCATTTGAGTCTGTCAACGGGATGTAGGCTATGTCATGACTCATCGTTTAGATCCATCTAGGCTGATAATGTCTGGTTGTCTGCGATACCTTTACAACTAAGCACAAGTGTCCACAGTCACTGCT